>JASSUY010031560.1:0-51906 GCA_032466535.1 Forpus xanthops | reverse complement strand
TGCGCCGCGCACCGCGCTACCGGCCCGGCTCAGCCCGGCCCGGCTCGGCTTAACTCGGCCCGACTCGGCTCGGCGGGGCTACCGCGTCCCGGCGCGGCCCCCCCTGTGCTGCTGCGGGTGGGCCCGGCGTGGGGTGCCGTGGGGCCGGCGCGGCTGCTTGTTGCGCTTGGGGGATGAGTTGGAGCCGGAGAAGTGCGAGAGGCTCCGGCTGCAGGAATGCGAGTCATTTCCTCCGCCCGCCGCCCGCGGGGAGCTGAAGGCGAACGCACAGCGGCAGGGCTGCCCCGCTACCCCCGCCCGCTGCTGCTCCGCCGGACCCTTGCCCGCTGTCTCTGCGTGCCCCGGGGTCGCGCTCGTTCACGGGACGCCTCACCCCAAGGACCCCTTGCTCATGACTCACACTCACCCAAGCGTCCTGTCACCCATGGGATGTCTTTACCCTGGGTTGCGCTTATCCATGGATCTCCAAACCTTGGGACCCTCTTGCATCTGGGTCCCCCTCAACCACAGATCTCCTTGTCCCTGGGATCCTTTGCTTATGGGTCACGTCCAAGCATCTTGTCACCCATGGGACCCCTCACCCCTTGGTCATACTCACCCATGGATCCTCTTTTTGGCACTTGCATGTGTGTCCCTTCATCCACAGGTCCATTGACTCATGGGTCACACTCACCAGTGGGTCTGCTTGCCCATGGATTACACTCACCCATGGTTGCCTTGCCCATGGATCCTTTTGCCTGTGGATAACACTTGCCCACAAGTCATACTCACCCACAGATCCCTCATCCCTGGGTGACTCTTGCCCATGGGTCCCTTTGCCTGCAAGGCTCTCCATCCCTGGGTCGCAATCCCCCACACATCCCCTTGCCTGTGGTACCCCTTGCTTGTGGGTCACACTCACTCCTGAGCCACACTCACCGATGGGTTCCCTCACCTGTGGGTCCTCTTTTTACATGAAACCTCTTTCCTGTGGGTCCTCTTGCCCACAGGATCTCTCAGCCATGGGTTCTGTCATCTGTTGGTTCCCTCACCCATGGATCCTCTCACACATGGATCTTCCTCTTTCTGAGTCACAGTGACCTGTGGGACCCTGTTGTCCATGGGCCACACTCAACAATGGGTCAGTCATGGGGGTGCTGTGGCTCAGTACCTGATAGTGGCACTAATGGTCTTCTCTAAGTGTCCTACTGGGGATGCAAGTCCCTGCCAGGCTCTGGAAGTGCCCACATAGCTTTTAAAGTGGGCTTTAACTGACATTGTGACAGCATGGAAATCGGGGCTGAGGTTTCCCAGGACCATGCGTGCTGTTCCCACGTCCTTTGACTTGCACATGAGAGCAAGGCAGTGCCCGGCCTTGCATGCCCTCTGCCCCCACCACCTTTGCTGTCGTTGCAGTCCTGAATCAGCTTCTTCCTGCTTGGGGCTGATGCATTTCTGGCCATGAAGATGTTTTTATCCCTAAGCCGAACTCTGGTTTTCCAATGGTGCTTCGGCACGGCACTGATGGAGCTTTGCCTTTCCATGGGGCTTGCTTGCCCTCTCCAGTTCTTGGATGGAGCGGGAATTAATTCGAGCTCTCTTGCTTGAAAGCGACGTTGTTTCGTTTAAAACTCCCAGTCCCGAAGGCACGCGGGGGTTTGGTTATAGGTACTGGCTTTTTACTATCGTTTTGTAGAGGCATTTCTTTTTTTAAACTGGGTTTATTCAGGCTCTTTAAACCCCAAGTCTGTAAGCAATTATTCCATTACATGAAAGTCAGTACGCTGAAAAAGATTAATTCAGACCAGATGTAAAAATAAATGTGAATTTCAAATTAAGATGATGTCAGCTCCCTCCTGCTAAAAAAAAGAGGCAGCCTTTGGACTCCAGATGGAGTATACAAATGATGGCGGTGGTTAAAATATCTGCCTGCTTCTTAATTGAGTTTTATGCTTTTTTTTGGCCTTGTCTGAAAAAGCAGGCTTAGGATATTGCTCAAACAACAACAACAAAAAAGCTTTTTCCCCCTTGCTGCTGGGGAAAGGGAAGTTTATGGAGGCTCCGGTGTGGCTGCGGGGCTCTCCCAGCCAGAGAGCCAGAAAGCGGCACTGCCGGGGGAGGACAAATCCCCCTCTGCCCCTCCAGGGTTAAAATAGAAAGTAGCTTGGTTTTGGTTTGGTTTTGTGGGATCTGGAGCTGGAGGCGATGATGCTGCAGGGCTCTGGATGGTCCAGGTGCGGTTATGTGCTGTTTGGCATAAAATGGAGCTGGTTTTTGGGCTCTTAGCTCTGTGCAGAGTGCTTTGCATCCTTTCTTTTAACCCATCCCCATGTGCACAAAGTGCTGCATGTTCCCCAGAGTGGAGATGGGTTTGGGCACTGAGCCCATGTGTGGGAATGGGCCTGGGAGCAGGGCACCAGGGATGGGGCTACCCAGAAGGGCTTTCTCCTGGGAAAGGAATGCCCAGGGCCCAGAGCATCTTGGGTGGGGGTTATTAAATAAGGAGGTCCACGGTTTGGAAACTCAAGGAGGCGGAATGGTGACACTGGCTCTTAAGCCAATTGGTGGTCCAGGGATCCCACAGCCAAGGCCGAGGGCCAGATTGACAAGGATTTATGGATGCTGCTTGTAGTGTGGGCTGCAGCCTGCCCAAGGAGAGGGGAGCAAGGGCAATACTTCACCTGCATCCTTCAGAGGGATGCCTGCAGTCCCAGGAGTGGCACCTGAGCTTTGGGAGGTTTGGGTTTGTTACTGATGCTGCTGGCGGACAGTTCATAAAGTCCTTGAGAACACAGTGGGGACAGGATCTGGACCTAGATGGAGGAGAAACAATCCCTCCAAAACCCAGTCTTGATGCCATGGATGCTCTTGGCAGATAATACTGTAGTCCTGAAGGCTTGGGTGAAGTATTTGTTTCCGGAAGGAAATAAAATGGAAGGGGCTGGTTCCGCAGCAGAAGAGGGAAGAGGAAGAGCAGGCGCCGTCCCTCCCTCACTGGAGCCTGTGCCAGGCGAAATCCATTTCTGTATGCATCCCTGCGGAGGCCGGGCGGCTTTATTTATATTTTAGTGCACCGAAGTAAGGGAATGAAGAGCCTGTGACGGCTCTGCTGTAGGTCACAGGCAGATGGAAAATCAGTGCTTCCAGGCCGGATCCTGCTCAGTGATGGCAGAAGGATGGGTTGGGGGAGCAGTTTCCCAAGCTGCCGTGGCTCAGCCCATGTTTCCCCATGTGCTGATGTGATGTCCCGTGGGGCTTGTCCCCAGTGCTGGCTGTGATTGCAGCTGCAGCACAAACAGGAGAGGACAGAGGGGCCATTATCCCAGTTTGGGGATGATGCACTTGGCTTGGCCTTTTGTGGCTGTCCCTTGAGTGTCCCCAGCACCCACTCATCCTCTTGCTGTGGTCCCATTGCAGCAGCTGAAGGGGAGGAAGAGGAGGAGGAGGAAGAGAAGGAGTGTTGCAGGGGTGGAGATAGGCAAACTCCTGGGGGAACCTTCCTTGCAGAGGGTTTTTGGATACCTCCAGCACTTGGGGGCATCTGCTGGGGCTTGTGGGGCTGGCCCCCAGCTGCCCAGGCTGAGTTTCCAGCATCCAAATAGCTTTTGTGGCGGATGAAGTAATGTAATATTTATAACCGAGTCCTTTTTCCCAGTGAAGGTCTCTTTCATCTGCCTCTCTTCATTAGGAGGAAACTGTTGAGTTCATGAAGAATTGGAGACAATTTTAATTACGGGGCAACCGCAAGCAGGAATTAATCTAGCTTTTGGGTTAGTATAAGCTGCATTAAGTGACGACCTTAAAACTTGTAATAACAGCTCATGCATACCTGCGCCCTGTGATGTGGGGTAAAACTGACTCTAAACTCTTAAAAACAAGAAATTCCTGCCCTGTGAATTCATCCTCCCATCTTGCTCTGCACTTCGGGCGGCCTCTTGCTGTGGGATGGCCTGTGCCTACGTGTGGGTCCCATGTGGAATCCCTTCCCTCACCCCTATTGTGACTTGGGGGGCCTGGAACAAAAGCCTGGTAGTGGGTTAGAGACCCAATAGGGCAGAACTTTTTATTTAAAATATTATTTATTTATTTTGGCAAGGGAGGTGAATTTGGGTGGCAGAGAAATGGGTTGGATCTGCTGAGGCTGGGGATTGTGGCTGGGTTGAACGGTTGGCGCTGTGGTGTGGTGGGTACCAGGGGGGTACAAACCTGACCCAAACCCACAGGCTCTGGGGCTCAGATGCTTCTTTTAGATGTGATGAAATACGTGGAGGGGGAGAAGAAATGCAGCACACTCAAACCATCCTGGCGTTGCATGCACAGGAGCTGTGCACTTGCTTCTGTGGAAGAAAACCCCACCTCATTCGGCAAGTTCAAGTGATGTTAAATCCCCGACCCTGGAATTACATCCAAATTTATATTTCCCATGAGGGAGCCTGGCACGCTGCTCCAGCACCTCTGTCTGAACTGGGCCCAGCCTCTGCCTGCCCTCGGCCGTGTTCGCAGGACCCCGTGCTGAATAAATCCCCCGCTGAGTCAGCTGCGACAGCCCGAGCTGCTTTTCCAAGCCCGCAGGTTTATTGCGTGATGTTTTCTTTACAGCTGAGCTTTGCGACGGGGTTTATCCCATGGCAAAAGTACAAGGGAGGGAGATGGTATTCCAGCAGCCTGGGCTGAAAACCACAGTGGATCGAGGAATTTTCTCTGCGTCGTCCTGGAGTTACAAAGCATATAAGGCATTTGCAGTGCCTTCCTATGGAATCTTAATGCTGTTTTCCCTGTAGCAGGGAAAATGCAGCTGGAAGACCTCAATCCCTGGGCACTGCGGAGGCTGATCTGTGCCCAAGTCCTCATTCTGAGTGTTTTCTTCAGTCAGCAATGCTCTCTGGATGGAAAACCCTTTGCAAAACTGCCCAGGGTGGAGGTTCTCACTCTGGCTGTGGTGGGACCCGTGGCACCACTCCAGAGTGACATTCCAGGGGGGTCTCCCTGCAATCCAGGGTCTTTCCAGCTCACAGCTGTATATATGTGTGCTTTTTGATGGCGCTTGCGCTGGAGAGACTTGCTGAGGGCAGCGGCGCGGGGTCCCAGAGAATCAAAGCTGACATTGTAGGAATGAGCAGCAGATGCTCGGAAAGAATTTGCCAGCGTCTGGCTGAGGCTGCTGGAGGCACATCACCCTGGAAGGGGCTTTGTGTGCCCACTTACTAAATCTGCCACTGCCCCAGCTTGCAGAGGGCTGGCAGAGCCCCAGGGGATGCTCCTGGAGCTGAGGGGGTCTCCCAAAGCCGCTGTCCTCCCCTGTGGTACCCTGTGTGGTCATCTCATGATGTGTTCTCATTCAGCAGCGTTTTCTATACAACTAACAAAATATATGGTTCTTTCCCTCATGTGTTTCACTTGCTTTTGGAGGTAGTGTCCTGCAGAGCTGCTGCTGAGGGAATGGTTTCTTTGGCTCTGGCAATGCTGTCCCCACCAAGCTGCACAGTGCCCATGCTCTGCTGATGCCAGCTCATGTGTTTTAATCCCCATTGCTCAGGGACCAATTCATGCTGCAGGAGGAGGAGTAAATGTATTGACTGGCATGGGGATGAACAGCCCAGGGGGTGCCAAGGGCAATGTGAAAGCTCTCCCGAGGGATGCATAAGCTGCACAGTGGGGCCTCATGCCCAGCTCCTGCCTGGCTTTTAAAGGCAGTTTGGAGGCAGTGAGGTGATGATCGGTGACACTGATGTTTTTGCCAGTGCCCTGAAGACTTGGTTTTGTTTCGATGTACACTTAAGAAGGTGTTTTGCTCAGGGATCCTGCTTAGAGCAGAGCTGGGTGCAGTGGAGGTAGTGGAGGAGACATCCATTCCCAAACGGCTGCTCGTTCCGGTTGCAGGGATGCTTTGGGGCCTCAGGTGTACGGGGCTGATGCTGTGGTGCTGGCAGCAGAGAATAGCCTCCTGGTGATGGGTTTACCAATAAATCTGGGTGGGCTGCGCTTCTGGCTGTAGATCTGAGCCCATGGGGCTGGTGGGAAGATGTTGTCCTGCGCCCATTGGGGCTGCAAAAGACCTCTGGGTGGGAGGAGGGTGCTGGAGGGTGCTCCAGAGCATGGCTGCTTTGAGCCCTCCCTACCATGGTCCACGCAGGTTGCTTCATGCCCAGCCCCGTGTCGGTGCATGAGAGCTGCCGGGCTCTCGGCGGGGTCCAGGATGTTTGCCAAATACCTTCAGCCCCTTTTTGTTCACTGCTGTGATTTTAATGAACCTTGAAACCAACCCTTCTGCTACACTGTCTGCTCTCATTTGGGATCAGTTGTGCCTGGGCACAGCCACAATGAATGGATGCAACGCACAGATGCTATGCATGGCTGCAGTACATGGCCACAATGCATAGATGCAATGCACAGCTGGAAAGCACGGTCGCAGTGCATGGATGTACTGTGTGGCCATAATGCACCACCACAATGCATGGATGTAGTGCGTGGCCATGATGCATTGCTACATGAATGCAGTGCATGGCTATGATGCATGGATGCAATGCAGAGATGGAATACATGGCCATAGTGCATGAGTGCAATACACATCCATGATGCATGGTGCAATGCACAGCAGCAATATGTAGATACAACATGTGGCCCTGATGCATTTCTGTGATGCATGAATGCAGTGCGCAACCATCATGCATGGATGCAATGCACAGATGCAATACATGGCCACAAAGTGCAGATGCAATGCACAGCTGTGAAGCATGGCCACTGCATGATGCAGTGCAGGGCCATCATGCACAGATGCAATGCACAGATGCAATACATGGCCATGACACATGGGTACAATGCATGGGTACTCTGCAGGGCTGCACAAGGCCTCGGTGGTGCAAACCCAGAGTGGCGCAGCAAGAGAGCATCACCTCTGGATTTCCCAACTTCTGCAAAACCCCAGTAACTACCAAACAAAAAGTCACCTCAGGGCACGTTTTTCCCTGCTGTACAAATATGCAAGTTAAACTGTTTTGGAAGCCAAAGGCATTTTCATTTAGACCAAAGCAAATATTTGGTGGAGAGGGAGACACTATACTGTCCTCTGTGCCAGCATAAATCTATGGGTTAGGAAAAGGGTAAACTAGTTTAGAGTTTAAAAATCCTTGCTCATGGTGTCATGCGTGTGTTTGTGTCCCTGGGAACAGTTGTGGGGTAAAAGGTGCTTAAGGAATATTTGCGCTTGAAAATAAGAATTGCCTGGGGCTAGGGCTGGGACAGATTCACTGGTACAGATTTAGGCAAACATTGGGAAATGGCAAGAGACAGCGATTCCCATCTTCAAATCGCCGTTAGTGCTTGGGTTGTTCGATTTAACCCCAGTAAAGAGCTGGAGCTGGGAGGAATGATGCTAGAGGGGACACAGGGTCCTGCTGTGAGACCCAGCAGCCGCCTCTTGCCTTTCTGCTGCTGGCAGCAAAACCTCCTGCACCACTGTGCTGCTCCTCTCTGGCAGAGCTGGGTTTGTTCCCAGCAGATAGGCTTCTGGTTTTCATAATTATGCCAGGAAAGCCTTTTCTGAGGTTTTTCTGAATTCGAGCTGGGAGAATAAATCTGCTGGGTCAGGTTTTTGGGCTCGTCTGGGATCCTGTGCTGCCCTAACCGTGGCGCCAGGGTTGGGATGGAGGGTGGCCGTGGTGGTGTGCATGAAGAGGTTTTGGGGGACACCCTGATTCCAGAGGGTCATGATGATGGGTGGGAAGGGTGCCTGCCTTGGGCTGCAGGAAGCTGGGGGTGCTGTGCACAGGGCTCAATCCCCCCATCTCACCTGCAGGGATGGCGCCCGCGGGGACCAATGCCACCCCAGCTCGCTGGTGAGGTGCCCACCACCAGCCCCGAGCCCTGAGCCCGGACCACGATGAATAAACTGACCTTCCACAACAACAGAGTCATGCAGGACCGCCGCAGCGTTTGCATCTTCCTTCCCAACGACGACTCCCTCAACATCATCATCAATGTAAGGCAGCACAAGGACCAGGGTAACCCTGAGCACCGATGTTTCATCACACCTAGGGGCTTGCAGCTGGGTGCATTTGCAAGCTCTGGTTTTGCTTCTGGTTTCCATTTGGAGCCTGCCTGCTCTTGCCCTGCCAGATAAATGCACACAAGTTATTCCCCTGAAGGCTGTGGCTGCATTTTACGCCCTCCTGTTTCTGCTTGACTCCATGTGCTGCTGGCAGAGCAGTGATTTTGGGCAGGTGACCGGCTGCATGCCATCCCACCGGGCAGTCTCTCCTCCCCCAGCCCTCACCCCACATGTCCATTGTGGATGGCAGTTCAGCCTGTCATGCCCCAGTGAAGAAACAGGAGGGGTCGGGCTCTGATTTGGATGTAGTATGAAATATGAAATTCCCAAGTTTTTTTTTTTTTTGCAATTCACCACCACCAATATTCTATTTTCTGCCCCAAATCCATCTCCCTGGTGCCAAGCTGTTTGCAGTGAGGTCTCCACCACTGCCTGCTGCTCTCAGGATGCTCCATGCATCTGCCCTGTGCCTTCCATCACTGTGAGAGCTCTGACCCTGCACCCCAAGATTGGACCCTGCTTTTGGGGACTTCCATGTTGGCCCCATGGAATAACAAGCCCCACAGCCCAACTTGTCACCCCCCTGCTCCTGCTTGAGGATGCTGCGGTGGGTTTGGTGCCTGCTTGGCTCAGCCGCAGATGCAGCAGGGACCATGTGGGCTTTTGCAGGTGAAGATTTTGTGCCACGAATTGCTGGTGCAGGTGTGTGACCTCCTGAGGCTGAAGGACTGTCACCTCTTCGGGCTCAGCGTCATCCAGAGTAAGTCTGGGGCTTATGCCATGGGTTTGGTGCCTGTGGCCAGTCCAGCCCAGTGCCATCACAGCTCATCACTGCATGATGCCCCCGGGTAAGGAGTGCGTGTTTGTCCAAATGTGGATGCAAATTTACCCGGCCCCTTGGTGGCTTCTCATTAAGTGACAGGGAGGTTATGGTCCCCCACATCACCCACTGATGGGCCAGGGCAGGGCTTGGCGGGATGTGGGGGACACAGTGGGGATGCTGATGTCAGCTCTGTCCCACTCAGACAATGAGCACGTGTACATGGACCTGGCCCAGAAACTCTACAAGTACTGCCCTAAGGAGTGGAAGAAGGAGGCCAGCAAGGTCAGCGGTGAGGTCTTGCATGGAGAGCTGACGGCAGTAAGGCCACCTCTGTCCCCGTCGCAGGTCACTTCCAGGAGATGGGAATGCAGCCGAAGGGTGGGATGGGGCACTTGGCTGTTAGCCTGCACGGGGTGGGGGGGACGGGCATGCAAAATGAGTGAAACCCTTTTAATTATTTCAAGGCAACGTGCTGTTTGGGTTGGTGTGAAGGCTCCTGTGCTGGCACTGAGAATAGGGCTGGTGGGTGATGGGGTGGCAGGGGGGAAAAGGGTCAGCAGAAGCAGCTGGGGGCTGCAGCCCCCCAGGGGTCTCAAACGCAGCCTTCTGTTTTAAATCCAATTCCCCTTTGTACTTCAGCACACCGGGAGACAGCAAAGGGTTTAAACTCTAATTCAGGAAAAAAATACAAGCAGTGTTAGCAAGTGAACTCCTCCCTGGGGCTTTTTTGTGGGGGGCAAAGGGGTGGCCATGACAGACCTGCCCCTGGGTGGGCCGAGGCGAGGGGCTGCAGCGCGATACTGGGGTCTGCACAGGAGCCCTGAAAGTCTCCTCCTTCCAGGGGATCGACCAATTTGGCCCCCCGATGATCATCCACTTCCGAGTGCAGTACTACGTGGAAAATGGCAGGCTGATCAGGTAGGGTGCATCCACCCATCCCACCGGGCTTGATGGTGAGAGCTGTTGGGGGACACCCAGAGGCACCGCTGGCTCAGAGCCTCAGGATGCCGTGGGATGCTGTTGGTATCCCAAAAGCTGGGGCTGTTTGTGGCTGGGTACCAAGCGGCTGCTCCTGCCACCCACTATGCAGGGGCACATGGGGACACTGTTCCCAGCCAGCCATGGTGGAGCCTTTTGAGGGGCTGGGGACATCGTACTTAGGGTTTTATCAGGACTTAACCTAGGGCACAGCCTGATTTTAATTCACATGTGTGCCTGTGGCCAGGGGGGAGCTTCAGGTCCTGTTTTGGGGAAAAAACGATATTCAGGGTCTTAGGAGCTTGGGGACACAGTGGCATCTGCAGCCCAGTGGGGATACTTTTGGAAGGGTTATTCATCTGCAGGAGGCACTGGCTGGAAATTCGAGCACAGCAAAGTAGCTGTGATTTTGCACCACCTAATGGGATCCGGCTTTAATGAATGGGTGAAAGGGAGCAGCCAGCCTTGCTCCCTCTGTAAGATCTTCCCACTGGGAAGAAGGTGCCGGAGTTGTCTCCCATCTCCTCATGGTCATGAGCGGGTGTCCTGCTGGCTCCCCTCTCCTCTACTGTCTGCTGTCCCCACAGTGACCGAACCGCACGCTACTACTACTACTGGCACCTGCGGAAGCAAGTGCTGCACTCGCAGTGTGTGATGCGTGAGGAAGCCTATTTCCTCCTCACTGCCTTCGCCCTCCAAGCAGACCTGGGTGACTTCAAGCGCAACAAGCACTGCGGGAAGTACTTCGAGCCTGAAGCCTATTTCCCTGCCTGGGTAAGCGAGCCGTGATGGGGTCCCCGTTCTGAGCTCATGTGAATCCCCCGCGGCTGCTGATGCTGGGCTGCTCAGAGGCTTTCCAGGCAGCCAGCGTTCCTTTTACCTCCCTGTCTCTGGCTTAGTCCCAGTTATTAATAACCTGTGACAACTGCAGGGCTGCAAATAGCTGTGGGCAGGGAGGGTTGAGGCTGGTGTAGTGGCTTGAGCAGCTTATTCCACTGCTGGGGATTTCTCTGTGCACTGCAGGGATGCTCACAAGGGCTTCCCTGCTTGCTATGTGCTGTCATGGCATCATCCCACCGTCACCGGGTACAGCCCTTTAGGAACTGGTATCCTCTATTGCAGTAGCCATGGTGTAGGCAGCCCTTGGGGTAGTCCTGGAGTGAAACTGAGGCAGAGCACAGGGTTACAGGCAGCCTCATTTTATCTCTTACCATCAGGCAGAGCTGGGTGCTGAGGCAATGCCATCCCAATGTTTTTGCACAGGAGAGGAGTAGAGAGTGGTCCTGTTCCATAGACAGCTCCCACTTCTCACTTTTATGTGATTTCTGGATTTGGCTTCCAAATCTGCCAGCTTCCCTCTTTTTCACACATGTCAGTGAGGAGTGATGGCCCCAGGGCTATGTTCCCATGGGGAACACGCACAATGTCCGTGCATGACTCTCCCTGCCCTGGCATGGGTGTTGCCAGTGGTGTGAGTTCCATGGGCCAGGCACACTGGGAAATGTGCATTTCCCAGTGGGAACTCCTGTTGACAAGAGGTTGTTGGCTGCTGCACCCATTTTATTTTTGCTTGCAGGTCTCTATAATGAAGCGTATTGCTCCCGTTTCCCTTTTCCCTTGAAGTCACTGCTGTCCAGGAGCATGCAGCCCCAAGCAGCTCCCCTGGATGAGCTTCTCTTCTCCTCCAAACAGGTGGTTGCAAAGAGGGGCAAGGACTATATCCTGAAGCACGTCCCAAACATGCACAAAGATCAGTTTGCTCTGACAGCCTCCGAAGCCCATCTCAAGTACATCAAGGAGGCTGTCCGGCTGGACGATGTGGCTGTGCACTACTACAGGTTGTACAAGGTGAGCCCCGGCCATGAGCTCAGGCTTTTTACTGAAAGGAGCAACTGCCAAGCAACTTCTAAGGTATTTTGGGAATAGCTGCATTTGAGCTGGGACTTAGTGGCTGGAGCAGGGCAGTCTTGAGGGCAGTGCTTTGTTCCCAGAGGCAGGGAGATGCAGCTTTATATAGTCCTGCCATTTTCTACAAGTTACAGAGAGGTGAGAGGCGGCCTGGGTGTGGGAGGCAGCTTTGGGTTTCTGGGATCTTATTTTTTGGTGTCCCCTCCTTAAGAAATATATGCTGGAGTTCTCTCCAGGGAACAGAGCGATGTTTGCTGGGTGCTGGGAGCTAGTGCTTCACAAGCCATTCTATAGCATCCTTAAGTTAAAGAACCCTCCGGGAAAGCACAGCACTCTGGTGTTAGGAGCGTGTTGGGCTCAACCATAGAAGTGCCCCAGCTCTGTTTCTGAAGGTCCTTCAAAGCTTTCTGAGGTTAAAATGTTTTCCCAGAGCCTTAAGATTGGGGGGGTGGGGGGGTGGGGGGTGTGGTCCAGCTGCTTTGGGGGTTGAGACTGGGAACTTGTGAGAGGATGTGACCAGGCAGTGTGTGTGCATCATTAATTAAACAGTTGGACTTGATGAGCTTAAAGGTCTTTTTCTGACCTAAATGATTCAATTATTAATATGGCACCTACCACATATGGCTGTTGCTGCTGGATGGGAGGTGGGGCGATTACAGGAGGATACTTTGGTTGGGGGGGAGGAAGCAGGTTTCTCCACTTCATGCTGCAAATAATGTACTTTTAATTCCTTTAGGATAAAAGGGAGGTTGAGGCCTCCCTGACACTGGGGCTGACGACACGGGGCATCCAGATCTTCCAGGTAGGCAGCTGAGGGAGGGCAATGGCGTGGCCCCCTCCCTGCATGGGCAGCCCCTGTCAGCATCCTCAGCTGGGCCTGCCTCTTCTCTTGTTGCAGAACTTGGATGAAGAAAAGCAGCTGCTCTATGACTTCCCCTGGACAAACGTGGGAAAACTGGTGTTTGTGGTGAGTGCCACCATCCGCAGGCAGAGCATCTCTGCGCATGTCACTCCTGGGCTCTGATTTGGGGACGGGCTGTTGTTACACAACACCTCAAGCAGGATGACTGCAGTGCGGGTGAAGGGGTTGATAGGTGGGCTGCAGCAGGAGTGTCTTCCTCTCTGGGGCTGATGTCCTCCCTTTCCCACACAGGGCAAGAAGTTTGAGATCCTGCCGGATGGGCTGCCCTCAGCCAGGAAGCTCATCTACTACACGGGCTGCCCGCTGCGCTCCCGCCACCTCCTGCAGCTGCTCAGCAGCAGCCACCGGCTCTACATGAACCTGCAGCCTGTGCTGCGCCAGGTCCGCAAGCTGGAGGAGAATGAGGGTAGGTGCCCCTGGGGCGTGAATCCCACCGGCACCGGGCTCCTGCCTGTATGAGGTCCTTATGCCAGCCCCATGCTGGGAACAGGTCAGGGGGTGGCTGTCCACACATTATCCCCTTGACTGTGCCATCAGCATGCCCTGGCCCTGACCAACCTCTCCTGGATGGCTGGATGCCCAAAAACCCTCAGGCACTGCTGTGGTCCCTCGTGGCCCACTTCCTCCCAGTGCCTCAGTGAAGCTCTTCCCAGTGCCCCATGTCTCATCTCCAAGCTCAGAAAACTGTTGTGCAAGCATAAGATCTTCCTCTTCCTCCTTTTTCCACTCCTCATCTTCCTCTCCCCCTCTTCCTCTTCTTCTTCCTTCTCCTTGTCCTCACCTTCTTCGTCGTCCTCTTCATCTTCATCCTCATTTTCCTCTTTTTTTCTCCACCTCCTCCCCATTTTCTCCCCCTCCTCTTCTTTCTCTTCCTGTCCTCTTCTTCGTACTCCTTGTCCTCATCTTGCTTTTCCTTGTCCTCATCATCTTCCTTGTCCTCCTCATCTTCTTCCTCCTCCTCATCTTCATCCTCATTTTCCTCTTTTTTCTCTACCTCCTCCTCCTTTTCTTTCTCCTCCTCTTCTTCCTCTTCCTCCTTCTCTTCTTCATCTTTCTCCTCCTCCTGCTTGGACAGACAGCACAGCGCAGAGCACAACAAGTTTGAGGCTCCTCACCCCACCATCCCTGAGTGCCACCAGCACAGGGCTGTCCACCCTGCTAGGTTCGGGTGACAGTGCCCTTGGGGACCAGGGTGCTCCAGGGGGTTGTGGTGCAGGCTGCCACGTGCTGACAGCATGTCACTGGCCTTGCAGAGAAGAAGCAGTACCGCGAGTCGTACATCAGCGACACCCTTGACCTGGACATGGAGCAGCTGGAGAAGCGCTCGCGGGCCAGCGGCAGCAGTGCCGGCAGTGTGCGGCACAAGCGCCTGTCCCGGCACTCCACTGCCAGCCACAGCAGCTCCCACACCTCAGGCATCGAAACCGACCCCAAACCCAGGGAGATGGGGCCCGAGGATGGCTTCTCGGGTGCCGGCGCCCACCGCAAGCTGAAGACCTGCAACTCCATGACCAGCCATGGCAGCTCCCACACCTCTGGGGTGGAGAGTGGTGGGAAGGACCGGCTGGAGGAGGACTCCCAGGATGATGGTGAGACACCAGCTAAGTGTGGGCTTTCCAGCTTGGGTCTCACCAGGTAACTGCGGTTGGAGGGTGCTCAGGAGGTGCACATCAGTGACTTGTCCCATCTCGTCCTTGCCTGCAGAAATTGAGATGCTGGTGGATGACCCCCGGGAGCTGGAGCAGGCTGGTGAGATGGAGGTGAGCCCTGACATGTGTGTCTACATCACGGAGGACATGCTGCTGTCACGCAAGTTCAACGGGCACTCAGGTAAGGAGATGTCCGCTTTTATTTCCAATTCCCCAATGCAAATCACACCTTCAGTGCTCAGCAGAGCAAATCAGCCTGAGCCATCCTTTTGGGACACTGGGAAAAGCCACTTGCTCCGCAGGTTGAAGGGAGATGGGGTAAACTTGGTGAAATTACAAAAAGAATGGTTTTCCTGGGAAAGGTGCAGGTTTGACTTGGAGCAGGACTGATGCTCCGTGCTGCTGCCCCGTGGCACAGGGGTGTGTGCCCAGGCTTGATGGGTTATTCGGAGATGGCAGAAGCTGCCCACAGATGATGGAGCTATCGGGAGGTCTCTGGGGAGCCAAGCTCCCTGGGGACAGATTTGTGTGCCATCTTTTTGCAAATTTGGGATGCTTTGTAGATAACGTCGGTTACAAGTGGAGCTGTTGGGGTAGAGGTATCCCATAAGGTGAGGGTGCTTTTGCCACAAAACAAGGGCCAGCTGGCAGGGGCAGCAGGCACAGATCCCAAGAGAGCTGAGAAGCGTTGAAATAACCTTCACATCCTCCTCTCTCCTGTGGGCAGGGCTCATTGTGAAAGAGATCAGCTCCTCCACCTCCAGCTCCTCGGAGACAGTGGTGAAGCTGCGGGGACAGAGCACTGACTCCTTACCCCAGGTACGTGGTGCTGGTGAGGCTTTGGGGAGACCTGAAGCCCAGCTGGCACTAGGGTTTTGGGTTTCCCTGACCCCCTTGGCTCCCCATGGGGTTCTGAGCCTCCTCTCCACTTTGCCCAGACAACGTGCAGGAAACCAAAGACATCAACAGACCGGCATAGCCTGAGCCTAGATGACATTCGGCTCTACCAGAAGGACTTCTTACAACTGGCCAACCTCTGCCAGGACACAGCCCAGAGCTACACCTTCGGCTGTGCCCATGGACTGGAGGAGGAAGGGCTCTACTGCAACGGCTGCTTGGCCCAGCAGTGCATCAACATCCAGGAGACCTTCCCTGTCAAAAGAACCAGCAAATACTTCTCGTTGGATCTCACCCATGACGAAGTCCCTGAGTTCGTCGTCTGAGCACCAGAGGGGGCAGGACCAGCTGCCTTCCTCCTAGGGAGAGGCTGGGGCTCCTTGCCCTGCATCGGAGCTGTCAGTGTCGCCTTTCCCCCACCCCACACCTCTCCCTGCAAACCGAGGCCATGGAAACTCGGGGAATCACCCCAACAGTGGATGGGATGGAGTCCCTGGGCATGGCAGAGTCCCACAGGTGGGCCCCCAGCATCCTTTCTCCTGCGGATGAGTTTGTGCCAAACACAAGTTGTTTTATTTCAACTGGGAGAAGCATGACTTGTTTGAGGTCACAGAAGCCAGCCTGCGTTTTCTCACTGCCTTGTGGCAAGGTGGCCTCTTCTCCTCCTTGCCCCCATACTCAGTGCTGCCAGTGGCTCTGGCAGTGACTTGGTGGCAGCCGATGCTGGAGAGAAAGTGCCAGACCGTTGTGTTCAAGTCAAGCCAAAGAAATGTAAATACCCTAAAGGCCAGTATAGGGAGGGAGAATTAAGCAATAACCAGCCGGGGACTGATGAACCGTGGAGGAAGGCATGGCCAGCAGCATCAACCAGAGCATCAGCCCAGTTCTTCCAAAACCACGTGCTGGAGGTGAGGACAGAGCAGTCCCAGCAGGGTGGCTGGGAGCTCTCAAAGCCATTTGCAGCTTCGTTTTTGTTCTTCATTTCTCTGAGAAAAAAACCCAAAACCCAAAAAAACCCACCCAAGAAAGCCAAAAGCAAAGGAGGATGGAAAAGAATAGGTCGTCTGTAAGGATATTGCAAAAATGCATCCCAGACTTTGAATATATAGAGATTACATATATAAATATATCAAGATATGTATGTTTATATATGTCTGGATCTTATAGACCCATTTGCATTTTACTTCTGCCCTAAAATACCTTTTATACAAAGGATCTGCCTCTCTTCTTTAATGAACCATATAAATAATCATATTTTTTTCTAAGCACTAAGAAAATAGACTTTCGTCTTGAGAAGAATATGTATGCAACCGCGTTGTAATTGTGGCTCTTCCTGGTGCAGTCTCTGTTGTATTTTACCAAGGCTTTTCATGTGTCTTTAAGTTTCTTACAGTTCAAATAGTTCTGCTAAAGGATGATGGTAATATGCTAGAAAAACCCAAGGGCGGCTTCCGAGTGTGTCCCAGAGAAGCCAACCTGCTCAGATGTAATATTTACCATCGATACTGGAGGGTGAAGCATTCCAGCAGCTAATACTCACAGCACAATGCCTTTTTAGTTGATATTTTTAATTAGAGTTTAGTGATTGACAGCCAAAGTTTTACCATATTTTGATATACCACCTTTTTTTAACTGGAAACTTTTCTTAAAAAAAAAAAAACCACTATTTTATAAATAAGCACAATCTTATTTTTATAAAAAATGTTTGGGGAGAGAGCCAAGAAGGGAGAACTGATACCAAAAGATGTGAAGCGTGGCTGTTGGCACAGTGCAAAACCCCTCAGTGTTACTGTGATGCGGGAGCTGGTAGGGGAGGGCTTAAGGCGCTGCTGTGGCCCTGAGCTATGGGACCGTGGCACAGGCATAATGTGTCCCGATCCCAGTGCTTGGTCTCACCCAGTACAAGGGATATTATTGGAAATAATAGCCAAATGCTGGCAGGGAAAGCAGGAAGATAGTGGCCCCAAAAGCTGGTTTTTATTCCCCCTAAAGCTGCCTAGGGCAGATGGAGGGATGCTGCATAGGGGGCTCAGGCCTATGTGCTCCATTCTAGTTTTGGGAGGGCCCCAGAAAACACCCCAAAAGCCTCACTTGTGGATACCACAACTCAGAGTGAGATGCTTGCCTTTGGTAGCAGCAGCCCCACTCCAGACCCTTGTTTGCAGCCGTATTTGTGGTTGATGGGTGGTGTGTGTCTGCCATGCATGGGCTGGTATGGTCATGAAAACAATACCCTAAATTCATCCCCAGCCTCTTCTTTTCCCTTCTACCAGCCACTGTGAGGCAATGGGGCAGCAGCACCCAGCTGGGGTCCTGCTGGCACCCCTCCACCAGTGAGACTGGGGTACCCTCCATGGGACACTCCCCCACTGCCCTGCAGAAACATGTAGCTGGAGGGACAAAAAGTGTAAATCATGTAAAGGAATGCCAATGCTGTTCAGAGTGATGCACTAGGGGGGGTAGAGCAGCTAAATCAGGGCTTCTCCATTTCTTCTCCTGCCCCATTATCCTGTAGCTGAACCCAGAAGAAAAAGGGGTTTGGGGTGCTAAGGAGGGCAGCAATGGAACTCACCCCTGGGAAATGGAAGGGGGGCTGTGCCAGGGAGCAGTGGAGGGGACACAGAAGTGCCATTTATTCTGCAGGTGGCCTGGGTGGCTGCAGGGCCCTGCTGGGAATGGGGTGGCAGTACCTGACTGCCCTTAGTGCCGCTGCCCCTGCAGTAATGAGCTATCTGTCTGCACGAACGAAATAGTCCTTTCTGTGAAAGGATCTTCCCATCAGGGCGATGGGAGAGCCAGTGACTGTGTTGCAAAAGGGAAACACAGGGAAAGCTATACAAAAACTCCACAGCGAAATCATTTTGTACCAATGAAGTTTGTTGTGTGCCTTTTGCAGTACGGCTGGAAACGACAATAAAGTGACAGTTGTTTGCATTACTTTGACTGTTGGTGTTTTAAAATGCTGCCGGGCTGAAGTGAGTGATGAAACAATGGGTGAGTTTAATGAATGCAGTAGATTTATTGTGCTCTCCAGCATCACCTGGCTCTGGAGAACAGGTAAAGGCAGCAGCCTCTGGTGGCGGAACTGATGGGCTGATCCTTTCAATCCTGGTCTTTGGTGATATCTAGGAAAGGGAGGACCAGTTCCAGCCTGTCTCCAGGCCCCCTCAGCCCTGATCCTCCCCAGCCCAGCCTGCCAGGCTTGGCTCCCCACCTCAGGCAGTGGGAGAGATAGTAGTCACCAGTGTGATGAGGGAGGTGGTCCTCTGGCTACTGTGTTCCTCTCCTTAATCCCCCTTTTTCCCTCCTCCTCTGCTTGGAGCAGCCTCTGCTTAGGGAGGATGGGATGGGTGTTTGGGAGCAGCACCCAGGGGAGTTTCCACTTGGGAGGAAGCTTCACCATGTTAAAGATGTGACCCTGACCAGGATCCTGCCCAAGAGCCCAGGATGGCATCCAGCCTCGGGCCGAGCATGAGGATGATGTCGGAGCTTCCACCTCCTCTTGAGGCACCTGGTGGGGATTTCCCAAGGCCTCAAGCTCTGTGAGTGCCTCAACAGGGAAGACTTCATTTTCTCTTTCCTTAGTTGACACTTTTGGGTGAAGTGTGGGGATTTTCCAGTGTCTGATAGAGGGTTTGTGCTGCAGCCTTCCCCCTCCGACATGCAGAGCCACCCTCCCATCTCCCATGCCACCACTGCTAATTAAACTTCACAGAACACAATTAGCCAGGTCTTTTCTTCTTCATGTTGCCAGTTTTGTTGATCCTGGCACCTACTTCCACCAGCCAAGGAAAGCTGTTAAATAAGGTACTAATAGAATCATAGAATTGTTAGGGCTGGAAAGGACCTTTCCTCATCCTCTTTCCCAGTTTTCTGAGCTTCTCTTGATTCTCAGCGTATTGATCCCCTCACACCCAGCCCACTCCTAATTGCTGAGATGCAAGTGGTAGGAAAGATACGGCTGTCTGATGTGAGGAGCTCACTGTTACTAGGAGCAAAATCCTGATTTCCTGCAGAGGATGAAGATCCTGCTCTCCCCTGGGGAACCAGCATCAGTAAAGCTACCTGGCTGGTTTCTCCAAGCATGCCGAGGACTGGATGCAACTCTGTACCACCCTAATGCTGGTACTGTGGGGGCGACCAGCATCCCCAGGAGCCTGTACACCCCAGGGACCTGTGTTGGACCTTGCCTGCCTTTGCCATCCATTCCTCCTCCAAGAATCCTGGGAGAGGTATGGGGATGGAGACGTGGGGCTGTGCACTTCTGGTGCGGGGTATACACACTGCACCCTTCCCCTGGCACCTTCAGCATCCATGGTGGAGCAGTGGAGCATCCTATGCCTTTTCTTTGAGCTCCAAAAATAACTGCACATTACCAGTGATTTCCCTTTGTCCTCTAAAGCCAGCCCTCCTCCTCAGTGAGGCGGGTGCTGACCACGGGTCTCAGTGCCCAATTGTTGATAACACCAGATGTTGTCGGGGCAGCTGATTGCTTCACGCAGGAGGGAGGAGTACAAAGGAGCAAGTGATTTCTGGGATGGGGACTGCATTGTCTGCTACTAAGTATATCCTCCAGATTTCATCCTTGGCCTATAAAACCCCTCAATTTTCCTAAACCCAGATGTTGAATGTTATTTTGCATGAGCCAGCCCTGCTGCCCAGGAGGGAGGGAGAGGAGAAGCCTCTTTCCTCCCCATAGACTGTCTTTAGTAAAGGCTAGTACCCTCCACTAGGCCTTAAATGAATTCCCCTCTGGCATTTGATGACTTGGCCTCCATTGCTCCTCCTTCATCTCACTGAGGGAGAGGTCCCCAGGGGGGAAAGGTCCTCCAGTTCCCATCCCAGCGGTGTGTCCCCAGGCAGCCTTACACCCACGCTGGCCTTTTCCCTCATATGCTCCCTGGTGCTGGCAGCCCTTGTGCTGCTCTGCCTTAACCATTTCACGAGTCTAAGCTCTCACAAGAAGGCTGTGCTTGGGCCATTTTATCTCCAGCCACTCCACTTCAGATTTTGCACTTCCTGTCACCCTTTCATGGCACCCCAAGTGGTTAAAGAGTTGGGATTTGTAGGGCAACAACGTTCAGATGCCATCTTTATGGAGCCAAGTGCAAAATGTGCTTTAAGAGGGGAATGTTGCAGTAATATCCCTTTTTGCTTTGAAGTGTTGCCGCCAGATGACAACGGTGGTGCTCTCTCTAGTGTTACAGTGATGACTCTCCCCAGGCAGGTGCCTCACGAAGCATCCTCCTTCTATCGGCCCCTCCAAGCCAGCCGTGCTGGATCCACCCTCCGACATCATCCCCATCATACACCAATGACTAATAGCTGATAATTACAGAAATACCCCTCGTGCTCCTGTCTCTTTAGCCTGGGGACCTTCCGCACACTGAAATCATCACTGGATGCAACACTTTAATTTAAGCAGCATCGCATGTACCCAGCATAGTGCTTGAGGTTCATGTGTCTGGGATGGGGACTCTGCCATCGCTGGCCCCATGCTGGGTGCTGCCCGGAGGTGGGGTGCCAGAGCGCAGGGGCAGCCAGAGTGGGCTCTGCAGGGCCGAGCTCCCGAGCCCTGCAAGGAAATCAGTCATCAGTGTTGCTGTGGAAACGGGAGGGGAAACCCATCCGTGGCAGCCTGTGCCTGCCTGCCGGGAGCCCTGCAAGCCTGGCCAGCGGGCTGGAGCCGCGCAGCCCCTCGCATCCACGGCTGCGGGCCCGGGGAGCTGCTGCTGTCACCCCCCACCAGCGAGGAGCTGCATCCCAGCGCTGCTGCTGCGGTGGGCAATGGCACAGCTCGCAGTGCCCTGTTCTGGAGGGCTGTGCTGCATCACAGCTCTGCTGTGTCCCCTGCCAAGGGATAAATGAGTGTACTTCAGCATATACATGTGTGACAGCAGACTCGAAGGTACAGCCATGTATAGGTACAGCTGGGCTGGCTACAGATGTTTCCAGGTGCAGATGGAGGAAAGGAAAAGGCTGCCTTACGCAAAACCCAACCAGCACTCACCAGGTCTCTGCTTTTGAAATCTTCCATCTGAAATCCTAAAAAAATAGGCATGCAGGCTTACATAGGTTAAAAAGAAAACACAAACTATGGAGTCATGGGTGTTCCCAGAGCTGTGCCCTGGAGAGGCAGGAAGGGAACTACTGAGCTGGGAAGGTCCACAGAGAGGTCTGAGTGCCAGAGGGTTTGGGGGGCTCAGGGGATAGAAGAAGGGATCCCCAAACATGGGATATTCAAAGATGAGGGGGAGGAGGGGAGAGGGCAGGGATGGGTGCAGGGGGCTGTGGGTGCAGGGATGGGTCTGCGAGGTGCAGGTGGGTGATGGGGTGCAGGGAGGGTGAGGGATATATGTGGGATGCAGGGTATGTGATGGTTGCAGGGGGGAGTGTGTGGGGCGCTGGGTGCATGATGAGGGGTGTAGCGAGTGTGGGCGAAGGGTATGTGATGGGTACAGGGGGTTAGGGCACAGAATGGAGGTACAGTGGGTGGTCGTGGGGATTGGTGAATAGCATGTGTGGGGTTCAGGGTCAGGGGAATGGGGAAGGAGAGGGAAAGAGACAAGGAGCCGTGGAAGGGACTGAGGCAGGAACGGGCAGTGATTAGGATAGGGACAGAGACCAGGACATGGACATAGGCACAGGCAGAGACAGGGAGAGGGACTGAGGTGGGGTGAAGGGCAGGGGCAAGAGGCAGCGCGGTCTGGAGAAAAGCGATCTGCAAAACCCAGGGCATCAGGGAGGAGAGGAGAACAGCAGCCAGAGGAGCAGGACCAGGAGACGAAGGAGGAGGAGAAGAAGGAGGAGGAGGAAGTAGGGGCCGAGCCGCTTCCTGTAGGCAGAGGGATGAGCGCAGACAAAGCTGGGTGGGGACTCGCCGCTCGGGGCTGCTGCTGACCACCCTCCTCCTCCCTCTGGCCCTCCATCCCTCCCTCTGGTCCTCCATCCATCCCTTCATCCCTCCGTCCCGTCGCCGCCCGCCCCGCGGTGCAGCACCGCCGCCTCCAGGTACCGCCGGGCAGACGCGGGGAGCCGGGGCGGGGGGCACTGGGAGGACCGGGACTGGCAGCACTAGGGCACATTGGGGCTGGGCAGGGCAGCCCCGGCCCCCGTGGGGCTCGATCCCTTCCCAAATCAGCAGAAAAATCCCCCCACATCCCTCAGGGCGCCGATTTCTGCATCACCCAAAGGGGACCCCGCAGGCTCGGGTGGCGATGGCACCTGCGGAGGGGGGGCGAGGGTCCCCATCCCGCCGGGGGCTGGGCGCGGTACCGCACAGAGAGGCCAGTCTCCCCAACAAAGGTTTGGATTCAGAGGGTTTGATCCTCAGTTAATCGTCTGATTTGCCATCACAGGAAAGGCTTTTTCCGCTAATGAATGAGACAGTGTTCTTTCTTTCTATTTTTTTTTTCCCTTTTCTCCCTGGGAAAGAAGGGGGAGACTTTCCCAGCCCCAAATTCTTGCAGCAACCTCAGGTGGGATGGATCTGCCCCAGCCTGGCTTGAGGGGGGCGGATTTGGGGACGATGGTCACCCTGTGCCCCACCCCACCATCCCCACAAGCGGCAGCCTCTCCCCATCATTTCAATCCAAATCCTTATTCTTCTCAGTGTTGGTTCATGGGGTGAACGTTTCGGGTAAAGTAATGCTGTGAAAATCACCTGTCAGCCGGGATGTGTGCTCCGATAAACGCAGTCCAGGGCTTGCTTGCCCCAATGGGAGGGGAATCAGCAAAAAAAACTTTTGCCTCCTTGCCTCCAAGGTGGAAAATGGATTTGTTTTTAAGGAAAATCTTGAAGCACAGCGATTCCTAATTACTAACTAATGAGTTACTAATGATCTTAAACCACGCTACCCCAAAGGGCGGACTCCGAGCACGCGTTAACTGCCACTGCTGTACCTGCTGCCTGCAGGGCAAGGGATCGTTGCAGGTCTGGTTTGTTATTTATTTCCCTGTTTTCCTCTGGGCCCCCAAATTACCAAGCAGTGATTGCCCCACCAGTGAGCCCATGCTTACGAGAGGAAAAGGGGCCGGGGCTGTGCGGGTGGCAGCAGCACGTACCCTGGCATCAGGCTGGGGCCAGGCACGGAGCATTTTTCCTTATAACTGGATTTCCCTGAATGCAGCTGGAGCATGCGATTTTAATCCTCTTTTCCACCATATGGCCCCTGGCTGGATTGAAATATGACTCAATTAATTATTGCTAGGAAAGCCCCGGGGCAAAACCTTTCTCCGGGAAGATCTTTTGAGGTGCTCCGGAGGTTATAATGGGGCTCTTCTCACCCTATGCTTCAGGGCACAGGACACATAGCTCAGCCCCATCCTGTCTCAGCTCCCATGTTGGCCCTGCAAGGCTGAGCATCAGCCATGCTGCTCCCTTGGCACCAGTTTTGGGGCTTTTTTGGGGCCTTTTCAGCCTTGCATTTGCTTGGAGGAAGAAGCAGGGGCTGCTGCTGGCACAGCAGGCTGCTGGCTGCTCACCTGTGACACGAGTTGGGCAGTCTAAGCATCACCTGCATGTCAGCTGGAGTCAGCCTTGCATCTGAAATGAGGTATCCCCAGTTTGTGGGGACACTCAGGTAGCACAGTGCCTGCTCGTGCCCATCCCTTCTCCCAGATTCCCTGGGACCTGCCAACTTTGTTCCCAGTGGTTCACATATTGGCATTTAGGATGCTCATTGCATTTTCTCTGGGCTCCTTGGAGTCATGAGCTGGTGGTGACCCTGGGGGAGAGATGGTAACCAATGTGCATTGGAGCGTGGCACCGGACTGCCTTACAGCATGGGGTTATTGAGACCAGGAGCAGGCAATCGCAGGGTCTCCTGGTGGGATTCCTGTGGGTAGTTGGCTGTGAGCTGGTGACGAAGCTCAATTATTAGTATTATTTTTATCCCCGAGGCAGCCTGCTGCTCTGCCACCCTGTGCCAGGGTGGCTGCGAGTGGAAAATGCAATAAAGAGGCAAACTTTGCAAGGATGGACCCTGCCTCCCCACCCAGCAGGTGCAGACCTGCCCGCTGGGCTTCCAGTGCTTTGGTTCCAATCGGTGGTGGCCGAGGCATCACTTCTCCTTTGATTTGAAACCCAGTGAGTCACCGGAGGAGGACAGCGAGGCACCCGCGCAGGCTGTTACCATAGTAATTAGGGCTGGTGAGCCAGCAGAGCCCTGTATACCCCCAAAAAGTGCTTCCACAGGGCAGCCATGCCTCTCCATCCCATGTTTCAGTGCCAGGATGCTCGAGGCCAGCAAACTTGAGATGCGTGTGCTGCCACTAAGGACCACAGAGCTGCACTGCCTGCTCTCTGCTGCTGGTCTGCTGCCCCATTTTGGGTTGGGAATAAGGCATTTGCCCTGGAAAAAGCACCACTGTTGGCACAAGTGGCATCAGTTCTTGGTGCGACTTCTCCAAGTGCGCCATTCCTGCGCCCAGGGCAGGATGCAGGAGCAGGATACAGCCGTGCGTGTTCACAGCTGGTGTGGAAGCAGGCGAAATGAGTGAAGGGGTTGCTGTGGGTTTTCAATTTTTCTTGCTTTTCAGGTTCTTTTCTCACTGTTTCTTCCTCTCTGGTTTCTTTGTGAGGTCACAGTGGCTCCTGGGAGGAGGGATGGGTTGAAAAGCAGAGAGAGATGGTACCCCACGCTGTGGGGCAGGGTGTGGGGTGCAGCATGGTTCATTGGCAAGGGGATTTTGTGCTTGGCCTTGCAGTTTTATTGCCTGCTCACTTCCAGTGGAGCTTCAGCCCTTCCTTATGCATATTTCTTTCTTCTGTATACCACATACATGGTGCAAACACCCCCAAAACTGGTCCCTTTAAAGCGCAGGAGCATCTTTGTGCCCCCAAACTCATGGGGAGAATTGAAGGGAGGGGGGGGCTCTTCTGCTTGTGGGGGAGCATGTGATGTCTGCGGGGGAGCGCAGGCTCTCTCCCAGGTTTCTGCACACACTTGGCATGGGCTGTTGGGCATAAGCCATGTTTAGAGGAAGGTCTGAGCTGGGGAGGAGGATGGGATGGGCTCCAGCTGCTGGGAGGACACAGATTTGGCACTGTCATGAAGTAGGGCTTGCTCTAAAACCCATCCAAAGTCACTGGGATGGTGTCTGTGGAGCCTGGGCTTTGGGTCAGGCCACAGTTAATTACTGATACCTTTGATTATCAAGGCAAGCAAATCACCAGTGCTTTGTGGGTCATGAGGCGGCAGGAGCTGGATGCAGCCAGACCCTGGGCTGGGCGAGGATGCAACCATGCAGAAACCAAATGCACCTCCTGCATTTCCTGCAGCTATGATGGATTTCAAACACCAAACACAAATTTTCACAGGCTCAGTGGGAAAAAAAGAAATAAGCCCTGAAATGGCATAGTACCAAACCTTAAAAAATCACCACCTCACTATTCGTATGCAGTTGAGAAACCCTCAACAGTTCCTGGGCAGCAACTGTACTAAGACCTGCTTATCCTACCAAATCCAACTGGTTTTCACCTTTTCTGGTCCTTCCTTTGCTCTTCACATGCAGTTATCCTTGACTTCATCTGTTGTGATCCTTGTAATTTGGGCTAATTAGTTTATCCATGGAAGTTCCAGGCTTTGCTGGATTGCGGTTGGTGGGTATCAGCAGTGCAGGGAGGTCTCTGGTCTTGGGTGATGCTTTATCTAGCATCTAAAAGCCAGCTGAGGTGCAGGTTGGTTACTCTCAGGGGTGCTGCTGTGAACCCCAAAGTGCTGTGTTCAGTATAGCAGAGCATCCCAGGAGCTGGCATGGGGCAGAGGTGGTGCCATGGTGGATAAGATGCTTTAGCTGAGTTGTATCTTGGTTTACAGGTTTATTGTCCCACCCTTGCTTTCCCAAGGGCTTTAGGAAGAAAAGTTGACCGAGCTGGCTCTCTCCCTCCCGTAATATTTCCAACAAGTGCCTCTCCCAGATGGAAAGGGCCCAGCTGAGTGTCTGGATTTGTAAGAGAGAGCAACTTGGGTGGGAAGAAGCAGCCTTGCCAGAGCCTTGGAGCTCATCAGAGGTCTCAAACATCAGTGCTTCTTCCAGGATCAGATGAGATCCCACCAAAGAGGAAAAATCCCTGGCATAGCATGGGATTTTCCCTCCACAAGTTCCTTTGTGTTGCGGTTTTACCCCATGCCATGCTGTTCAGCATCCATCCTCCTGCTGCTTACAGCATCCTCCAGATTGGTACAGCTAAACCCCAGCCCTGAAGCCTGACTGCTGCCTGCTGTGGCCTGAGCTGCCCATACACAGAGCCACCAGCTGAGCAGGGGACTGCGGAGACATCGGTGCCCAGTGTCACCACTGGTGCCTCAGTGCAGGGACACAGCACTGATTATGGGATATGCCCAGAGTAAGTCGGTGCCAAGTAATCCCCTTCCTCTGTCTGTGCGGGAGCAGCTCAGCAGCCCCAGCACTCCCCTGGGTGTCACCGTGGGGAGAACAGTGACACTGTTTGGGTGGGTTTCTGTGCTAGTTATTGTAGGGTCATTGCAGGGCTGCGGTGCTTCTCTGTGTCAGCCTGCTGTGCTAGGAAACCTGCACTCCTCTGATGACAGCACAGCTGGATCAGTCCCTGCAGCTGGATGCACTCTGCAGCATCCCTGGCATGATGGCCAAGAGGGTTGTGCAGGCCCTGCAGCTCCTGGGGCTCTGAAGCCACTGTGGTATGAAGACTGGCGAGGAGTTCAACAGTGGTTTGGGGTTTATGCCAAGTTGTGGTGAACATCAGCGTTGCTCCAGCCCCGGGCTTGTGCAAGGTGTGTGTGGGGATATTTGTGCTACCACTGAAACCAGGACTTGCTGATTCTCTTTCAATAAAAGCTTGTCTTGGCTTACTGGCCAGTAAACAAATGTGGCATTAAGTCTATGCAGGAAAAAGCAGAAAAGTCATGATGGAACCAGAGCACTTGTTGCTCCTCCAGCCTAGGGACCTGAGGACAAGGCAGGGTGTCCCTGTGCACCCGCCAGCATCCGCAGGGATGTGGAGAAGCGTATTTTCTCTCTTGTCTGCTCCCGTCTGAGCTGTGTCCCAGAGGAGATGAAGCTGGATGAACTGCAGGAGCATTTAA
Source organism: Forpus xanthops (assembly GCA_032466535.1). NCBI lineage: Eukaryota > Metazoa > Chordata > Aves > Psittaciformes > Psittacidae > Forpus > Forpus xanthops. The sequence goes on along the minus strand of JASSUY010031560.1, from coordinate 24,635 downwards.
CCTGTTGCAACATCCCTGTAACAGCATGGGGAGCATGGCTAGGTGTCTGAGAGCCAGAAGCCTGAGGTGTGAGTCCTTTAATGGGGATGCTGAAGGGATGCTTCTGGCTTTAGTCACCTTAAAATCCTTTCCAAGACCACGAATTCCTGTAGACTGAGCACATTGTGCGAACTGTAGGTTTGGAGGAGTTGTATTTTTGGGGCCATTTTGGGCTATAAACTGCCAGCTGCTGGTAGATGTGTGATGCTTGGTGCTGATTTCATTCCTTTTCAGTCCCAGTGTCTTTTGTTTTGCTTCAGAGTAGGTGCAGCAAAGGGAGGGAAGCAGGGTAACGAAGGTCAGGGAACAGATCCCTAACATGATAGGTGTGCCAGAAACATGTGTTCATGATGCTGCTGTCACCAGGGAATGCCAGGACAGTGCCAGCATGTCTCTGCATGTAGCGGGAGTCATCGTTGGGGCTTTGTGTGGTTTGGGGAGAGGCTGGTGTGAGGAGCACACACAAGATGAGCTTTGGTCTCTGGGCTTGGCCTTCTCCTTCCTTGACTGTGTCTGGTGGGTTTGAGTTTATTGGGCTGAACCCAAACTGAAGATCTGTGTCATGGCTGCCTTGCCCGTGCTGTGGGGCTGGATTGCCTCAAACCCTCTGCAGTGGGTTACTAGCACCTAATGGTGATAACCAAGGGGGGTCTGAGAAGAGTGGGACAGTGACTGCCACCGAGTTTGTGGCTCCAGCTTGCTCTCCCCACTGCTGTCAGCAGGAGGAAGGAAACGTGTTTCATTGGCATTTCAAAGCAGAAATCACCTTGCAAGATTTTATTCTCCATTTCAATGTGTTCCTCCTCAAGCAGACCTTGGGAGGAACAAGATGTGGAAGAGTAATAGGTATCCATCATCTGCTCATGGGGTTGGGGCTATGCCCTGTGGAGAGACCTGGGTCATGCATGCGGTGGACACTGTGGGGAAGAAGTATGGGGGATGAGTTGAGGGAACCAACTTCTTCCCCACTGCTTCTTTTGCTTTCACATCTGCAGGCACCATTCTGATGGGGATTAGTGTGTCCCCAGTGCCTGCAGACATATTCTCAAGTTAATATAGTGTTAGTGGCTCCTTATATATGGGCTGCATCCAGCCTGTTGAGATATATGGCTTTGGGGGAAGGTGAAATGTCCCTGGAGATCCCTTTTCGCTTATGGAGCCCAGGGGTATTGTCTCCTCACTGCATCACTGTTGCCAAACCCTCCTGCCAGATCCTCACTGTCTTTTGCCTCTTGAGAAGGTCATCTCAGGTGGAAAGACCTTGGTCTGAGTCTCCTGAGGACCAAATTATCAGGAGAATTTCTCAGTGCCCAGAGCAAGTCCAGAGGAGGCCCCGAAGATGCTCAGAGGACTGGAGCCCCTCTGCTATGGAAACAGGCTGAGAGAGCTGCGGTTGTTCAACCTGGAGAAGGGAAGGCTCCAGGGAGACCTTAGAGCAGGTTCTTGTGAGCCCTGAGCTGCTACAGAACAGCGGATTCTCTGTGGGTTGTGTCCTCCTTTCCAGGGTCCCAGCAAGTGTGCAGAAAGCATCTGACCATTGTGTTTGCATGGTGAAGACTTTCTAACCCATGGCTGCTTGCATATGAGGAGATTGGGGTTTGTCCTCATGGCTGGCTTTTGTCTTCCTTACCTGCTCTGGAGGATGTTCCATCAGCTTGTCATGCAGTTTTATCTCAATTGCATTATGGTTGCATTGGTTCATGTCATGGGTTCAGCAGCAGCAGTCATCTGAACCCATGACAGTTCCATAGGTTCTTTTGCTTGTATTGCCTCCTGAATTTGACCTGTTTTGGCAAAAAACTGTCCCCAGAGCGTCATGCAGAAACGTGGCCAGGTCTTTTCCATGTGGCTTTGTCTTCTCCACATCTCTGCATGTCTTCTTGAGTACTTCCTACCCCCTTGCTGCATCTGCAGTAGTTTGGGGTCCTTAGCTGAGGTCCTCAGCCGTCTACAACCTTTAAACCTATTTGAACCTCTTCTAATTAGTCTTCAGGACTGTGTCTGCTGCTGGAGCAGCTCTGCTTATGCTGGAAAGTGTCCAAGCAGAGCTCTCTCACCTTGGATGGCAAAGTGTTGAATGCTGACCAAGTCTGGTAGAGTCCCATCACTTTGTGTAGGACCTTATGAAGAGGCAATGGTTTGTGCCTCTGCAGTGGGGCAGGAGCTCCAGCATGCCCCGAAGACAGCATTTCAGAAGGGCTTTAGTCTCAGTTATTCAAGTCACGCTGACCTGATTGTGCTTCATCCCTTGTATTTTTAATATCAGGGAGACATGATGGTGTTAGTGCGGTGCTTGCAGGGCTGGCACTATCAAAATACCTTGCATTATTTATCAGCTGATTTAATATAATTGCTGATCAGCTGCACAGCCCTGCTTGGGGGGTTTGTATTCATGTCCGGTGCTTCCCTCACTCCCCAGTCAGTGCCGGCAGGGGGGACCCTGCCTCCTCCCTCCACACTGTGCGGGGATGGAATAAGAAGATGATTTTAATACAGCAACTCAGGCTCATGGAGAGGTGTAAGAGGCAAATAAGGGAGGCACTGATTTTTAAATTATTATGTTTTTAAAGCCTAAATCTAAGCCCTGTGTAATTTTTACATTAATGCGTGTAAAAGTTAGTCTGGCTTTGAATCAATATTCCTCCTCCATCCTACCTGGAAGTGAAACCCGGCTCCCAAAGAGCAGCTGCCTTCATTGATTTTCATAGCTCATGCTGGGAAAAATACAGGAATCAGGCTCACAGCCCTGCGCTGAGGTTTCCCAGGAGCCAGGTAGGCAGGGAAAGGCACTTGCCCTTGGGAAAGCAGCTCACAGAACACCAGGGCCCAAGCACACTGGCTCTGGCTCATTTGGCAGAAGGATTAAAGCTCCAGGAGCAGGCACGGGTGGGATAAATGAAGCACGTGGTGCCCGTGGCATGGCCAGGATGGATTGATCTCCAGCACAGGAGGTACTGATGCAACGGAGGGGAGGGCAAACCAGCACGGGCAACACCGGCTTGTGCTGTTTAATGCGGGGTAGGCTTTACATTTTTTGCCTTTATTTTTTCAGCAATGCTTGATATTGCATGTGTAAAACCACCGCCCAGGCTGGCAGCTCTGGGGTGGCTTTCTCCTCCCGCCTGCGTAATACCAGTGTTTGCTGAGCATGTGTCATTTCATGATATAGCCAGAATAATGTGTGGTGGTAAAAGCAGGGCCGTTGACTCAGCAGGAAACATGGCAGGGAGGCTTCGCCTCCCTTTTTTAAGGGGAAAATGGCTGGTTCAGGGATTTTGGGCTCCATGGGAAAACCAAGATGTTGTGTGTGGAGGTCAGTTAGTGATGAGCGCAGTGAAGAGGGGGTGAGGATGGAGGCAGGCTTAGTAAGCCAGGTGAATAGTGTGGGAAAGGCTGTTTTGCAGGAGCACTGTGGTCAGGAGAAATGCAGGTGGATCAGGGCTTGAGCAAAGGGAAGTTGCTGAGCCCACAGCTGTAGTGGTGCTGCCTTTTGATCCCCCTCCACATCTCTGTCCCAGTTCTGTCGTGATGCCCGTGCTGTCCTCTCCTCATTGCATTGGGAAGGACCCAGGTGTACTCACTGCCTCCGTTATCGGGTCCTACTTTAGATGAAATGCATTAGGTTACAGGAAAAAAAAAGAGGCAGCAGCAGGCCACAGAAGTTAAATTTAATTGAGATAATATGGGTCAGCTCACCGACCGAGGACAGAGGAGCAACCTACTTCTCCCCAGCCAGCCCCAGCTAACCTGGTTTGCAGCACCACCAGGGCTCCAAATCCCTACCCACATCCCTGCTGTGGACTGTCAGCTTGGAGAATGCTGAAGCCAGCACAAGCCACAATGAATTACTATTCAAAGTTATTGATTGTGAAAATACTGAGTAGCAAGTGCTATTTTTCTTCCCCCCTCCCCTTTCTTTCACCCAGAAACCTGATAAAATCACCCATGTTTTGTGGTCATCCTTCACTTGCAGCTTGGGATCTGGCCATCAGCAAAGGCTTCACTCATTTAACAGGTATCTTAGTGCTGTTGTAGTGCAACAACTTTGTAGTGAAGCCTTTGCAGAGTAACTAGCTTCAGGAGACAAGATTTTACTCCATAACCCATGCCTAAAGCACATCAAATCTCAGAAAGTAATCACAAAGCTCTCTCACCTCTACGCAGAGCATCCACTATTGGAGTAGTGGCTCTAACAGCACCGGCATTGGATGCTGTGAAAGAAATGGAAATTAAAAACAAAGGGAAAAAAAGCTCCCAGCCCTGTTGCTTTGATGGCAGGGATGGGAAGAGAAATACCAGACAGCAGCACCAAGGCTTTGCTCTACTATAGCAGATAGGCTGTGACCTGTTTGCTGTATTTGAAGCTTGAAATAGAGCCTTATGAGTAATGTGGTTCAGGTGCTTATCACTAATTAATTAATTCTTTTGTACGGTGGATACCTAATTAAAGCAGTCTAAGGTAATTCCTAGGGGGGCTTAAAACTAATGGGATGCTTAACGGGGTTGTTTCTTTGCTGATGCAACTCGGTGGGTGATTCCCAGCGGCTGGAAAGGGTTATTAGGCTTTGTGTGAGTGTTACTTAAAATAAAATTCTAATAAAGGTTTGATCCGGGTGAAACCATCAGAGAATGATTCCTCATTGCAATGATTTCTGCAGCTGAGGGCTTCACATACCGCAGAAGTTACTTGGGCGGAAAGGTGAGGTACTTGCATTGTAAGCAAAAGGAGCAGGTTTGGGCTTATTTTAGCTGGGATGAAAAATGCCTTATGGAAGGATGAGCCCAGCAGCCTGGCACCATGGCAGGAGCTACAACAAAATCCATGTGCTCCTTCCCATTTCCTGGTGTCACAGGGATGTTGCCCTCTAAAAATGTGACGTTTTAGCCAAATCAGGGCTTGCCCAAATTCCTTTGGGGTGGCTGTGCCCCCATGGTGACAGGCAAGCAGTTGGTAAGTCACTGTGGCCTTGAATTCAGTGTGACTTTGTGTGGCACTCAGGGTGGGTTTGTCCCTTCAGGAATGGTTGCTGACACAGCCAAATGTCCAAATTCTTTTCCAAAGGCAATGCAGTGTAAAATGCCTCCACCTTGGGCACTCCTTCTTTCTTCCCTTTGCTTTCAAACCTCATTTTGCACCTTTGCCTAAAGGTCTTTATCTTGACCATGGCAAATAGTAAAGAGTGGGATGTTAAAAACTGAAACCCAAGAATGGATCAGTTAATTAACATGAAATAATAGCTCTTGGCAGCTTCCCTTAATTAAGGGTCAGGAGTTCAGAGCCACAGGAACAGATGTTGAACTTCTCTTCCTGGTAGAGAAGCTCATTGCTTCCTTGGCAGCTTTAACCATTTCTCTCTTTTTTCTTGGGACAAGCTGCACAGAACTAGGGCTTGTGAGGAAGGTGTGTACAAAGAATGCATTTCAGGTTCAATTTGATGTTTTTTTGGGAAGAAATCAAGAAATGAAGCAATTGAGGAGTCATAGGTGTGATGATGCTTCTAGTTAAAGGGTGATTTTGTTTCTTTTGAAGTCTCCCTATTGTGAAAAAGAGATTTTTTGTGTGTGTTTTTGCTCCTTTCTGGCCAGCTGTAAGATGGTGTGTGTCCTAGACCTAGAGCCTCCTTGACAGCAAAAGCTTCTGCTCTAAAGTAAGGGATACCCACCCTGCTGCTGCTTCATAGGTTGGAAACAGTTTTCACAGGAGGATTTTGGTAGTCAAGAGATGATTGAGGTTTCAACAGGAGTTTATTACTTGGTTGATTCATTCATACTTTTACTGTATAGCTGTTGCCTCATGGGTGCATGGCTGTTGCTAGTGCTGGGTTACCATCAGCTGCCCCTGACGCAGTTATATCAGGGTCACTCCAGCCTGGGAAGAGACATACCAGCATGAGAATCATCCTAAAGAAAGGGTTTGCTGCTTTATGTAGCATGGGTACAGTGCACTCTGGGAGAGGAACTTGACTTTTACTGGCTGTTGATGCAGCAGAAATGCAAAATAACAAACTCAAGTATTTTCAAGTATATCTGCGTAGTATTTTAACTGATGTTAAAAGGTGCATTGGGCAGGGCTACAGACAGTGCACTGACCTCCAGCCAGGGCTGGCCTCCATACAGGGAGAAATCAACAAAAAAAGCCCCAACCCTGGAATCACTTTCATTTTTGGTGAAGTGCAGCAGTGGTACTGCTCAGCCCCCGTGAGGGCTGCAGGAGAACCTGAAATGTGGTGCTAGGGATGGTGTGACAGGTTGCATGCCCTTATCTGTTCCTTCTGGTGTATCACACTGAACGTGGCAGCTGAGGCTTCTTTATTTCTGTGCCATAGTATAAGCAGCTTTGCTGTCTTAGACTGCTGAACTGCATATTTGGGCACCTTTATTCCTCAGTATTTGACCAAGCTCCAAGGGTACCCATCCTCCCTGTTCCTGATCTGCACACACTGCTGGGTTTGTCCCTTGTGTGTTAAGACCAAACACTTTTTCCTCAAGGTTTTCCTGCAAATGATGGTGGGATGGCTTTTCCTTTTCAGAGGAACATCCCCAAAGGCCCTGGGGCAGGGTCAGGGGTCACATGGCTTTCTGGTTTGCCATCCAGGGAAACAATGCTGATGCTCAATCCCTGACCTTCAGCACAGGGTTTGGCAACCCTGGTGTCATCCCGTGGTGCTAGAGCCGTGTGCTGATCCTGGAGCAGGTCAGTACCTGGCCAGGGAGACTCACCATTCCCTGGTGGCGGGAGGGATGGGTACAGATGTCCCAGGGTGTACTGTCTGCTCCTTCACCCAAAAAATAGTTAACACCCTGATCCCCCCACAAAACAAAGCTAAAACCCAACCAAACAAGAAAAGGAAGTTGAGGTTGGTTTCTGTTTGCCTCTGTTTTGAGCCGTTAGGATGCCCGTGAGAAAATACAAAGCTGAGATTCTCGCTTTCACGTGACACCCACGGCACAGTGACTGCTCTAGGTGAAAGGACAGCTCTGTGAGACCCGAAATGTCCCTGTGGGGCTGGAACCACTTGGCCCCATTGCAGCTGCTCCCCGTTCCTCTCTGGATTTGTGTGTGGCTTTTGGGAAAGAGGTTTCTCCTGGAGAGTGAGTCCTGGTGGGCTGCACTGGGACATGCTCAGCTTTCCAAATGGATGGGGCCCCCAACATATGAAGGACAGAGACCCAATGGAGGCCATGAAGATGCTCCGAAAGCTGGAGCACCTCTGCTATGGAGACAGGTTGAGAGAGCTGGGGTTGTTCAGCCCAGAGAAGAGAAGGCTCCAGGGAGAGCTTAGAGCAGCTTCCAGTGCCTGAAGAGGCTGACAAGGAAGCTGGAGAAGGGCTTTTGACAAGGGCCTGTAGGAATAGGACAAGGGGGGATGGCTTTAAACTGACAGAGAGAAGATTTAGATTAGATATCAGGAAGAAGTTCTTTCCTGTGAGGGTGGTGAGGCCCTGGCACAGGGTGCCCAGAGAAGCTGTGGCTGCCCCATCCCTGGCAGTGCTCAAGGCTGGGCTGGACAGGGCTTGGAGCAACCTGGTCTAGTGAAAGGTGTCCCTGTCCATGGTAGGGGATTGGAACTGGATGAGCTTTAATATCCCTTCCAACCCAAACCATTCTAGGATTCTGTGATGTTGCTAAACCTTTAGTGCTTGCAGATTTCGTGGAAAAGCATTCATTTGACTGCAGATATTAATGAGATCTGGGCTGCCGTAGTGGTTGGCTCTGGCAGCACAAGGTAGATGGAGGGGCATCCAAGCCAGGCTCCCTGCAAGGCCAGCTCTAGTAGGACCTCTTTATTTAGTGCCCCAGCAACATTAGGGAAGAGAAAAATCTTTGCTGCAGCTCCCATTCACCCTATTTGCTTTGTATTGCTTTGATAGCAAGATTTGCTGGGGGAGCCAGGGCTGGTTGAGCCAGTGTCAGGCTGGGATATGACTCCAGTGCTGGTTTTGGGGTGAAATAAGGCTGAAGAGGGCTGCACAAGTCTAAGATGGGCAATGGATATGGCACCCTTCCCAACTGCTGCAGAAGCAGTGGGAGGCCAGGCACCAAAACCCACCGATAAAGGCAAAACATCAGCATTGGGCCTGAAACGGGCACCCATCCCACCTCACCCGTTTGGCAGGAGGGATCCAATGGTGGCGTGATAATGAAGCTGTTTCCATGGCAACAGGCTCGTGGGTTTTTTTTTTCCACTCGGGTGCTGTTTAATTAATTTATTTATTTATTTGCCAGCATGTCTCTGATCTGCGAGCCGCTTTATTGGTGATTTAAGCACTGTGTTGGACATCAGGTATAAAAAATGGATGTTGGAAAAGGGAATAAAATCCCTGCGGATGCTGTGGTTGAAACCACCTCCAAGGATTAGGACCTTTTTTCTCCGCGAAGCAGTGTGGTGGGAGCCCACAGGCACAGATCTAGCTCATGATGTTTTCTTTGCTTAAGGAAATAATGAAACACATGTCGTTTGGGCGTATTAAGGCTCCTTTCCCAGCCAGGTCTGCAACTGCTGCCGAGATCAATGTGACTACACCAGCTTCCGCCCCCTGGAAACACGGCTCTGCTGGGTTTTTTTGTCTGTAATATTTTTGTGTTTTTCTGTATATATTTAGTAATTATTTTTCAGGCAAGCTGCATATTTTTAGCGATGGCTTTTAGCAAAAGCAGCAGGATGGCTTGAAAAGCCAGCCAGCCCCTTGCAAGGGATTCCCACGCTCCAGCCGGCCGGTGACCAGCAGTGCTGGCTGCAGGGGGGTGACAGCACAGCTGTATGCTCTGTTATGTGTTCCGGGTGCTGCATCACACCTGGGATTTGGGGAGGAAAAGGCACTTTTCAGGAGAGCCTGTTTGCCTCCACAGGGACAGCGTTGGCCCTGTGCCTGGCTGTACCCCTGCGTGGCAATGAGCTGGGCTGGCCTCAGCTGCTAGGATATGCAGGGGCCTGGAGCAATCCCAGCACAAATGGGAGCTGGAACAAATCCCTCTGTTACAATACTCAGCGTGGCACCTTTTCTGGACCAAGAAAAAAAACCCTAGGTGATGATTGCCTGCTAGGAACAAGCCTGAGCCCTGTGTTCCCCAAAATCCTCCTGCCCAATGGGGTTCATCTGCTTTGCCACTAACTGTGTGGAAAATACCCCTACACAAGTGATGGAAAGCATGACTTTAGAACTGAAACCAAGAAGTAGGGAGGCTCCTGCTTTCACTCTGAAAAGGAGCTGTTCTCAGAGGTGGGTGATGCCGTGTGGTGCTCTTTCAGTCTCGATGATAGAGGAACGGTTAGTTTTTTGCCCTGGCAGATATCAGTGCTTTTGGTTTCATTCCTGCAGGCCACCACTTTTTCCTTTCAGTTCAGCTGGCCCATGTGGGGAGAATGGTTTTCTGCAAAGTAGAGAAAAACCCACTGGGAGGTGAAAAAAGTCTGGAAAATTGGGCAACAGATGGATGTGATCCACAGGTTCAAAAAAGCAGAGGACCACAGTTGGGTGTGCAAAGGCTGCAGACCTCTGAAGATGCAGGAGGTGTCTCATGACACCTGTAACATCCTACTCAATGACCATTTGCACCCTCAAGAATGTAAGAAAATGCTTTGTAAGGATGCTGGCATCCCAGCTAGGGTCAGCGCTGCCTTTGAACAGTGACAGATCAAACTCAGCACAATGGGTACCAACCCATGCTTCAGGATACTCCTGTAGTGACAGCTGCATATTTAGTCCAATTGCCTTCAGTAATCACCCTTAAAATGCATTATTTTAAACATGTAGGAGAATTCTGATCTCCATCCACATGAAACTTGAGGCAGAACCCAAGCAAAAAGTGGAGAAAAGCTCGAGGGGAGGTTGGGCTCAGATCTGTGGGTTTGGGGCTGGCAATGGAGCTGGTGCAAGGCGCACACAGCTCCATGCAAAGGAAGCAGCAGCTTGTGCCGACAAGGAGCTGGCAAACGAAGGCTGATTTACTCTTGCAAGCAGGGCTAGCAGCTGGGGGATGCCAGGGCCCAACAGGAGCGCAGTTTGGGAAGGAGGCAGCTCAGCAGGAAAGCTCTATTGCTCTGGCACCAGGAAATGCTCCTTTCGCAGTGGCTGTTGTGGGTTGTACACAGCATTTTGCCTTGCTCCTTGGTCAAGGCAGTGCCACGGTGAGGCAGCTTGTGCCAGGCTGTGCCAGGAGGCAGTGCTGGCTGCTCACCAGGCTGGAGCTGGATGGGGAGCAGCAGGCAACTTGGCAAATTAATTTACCACTGAGTTAAACGAGTCTCTAGTGGCTGGGATGTGTGCTGGCAGGAGGGATGGGGGCAGTGCCTCTGCAATGATTTGCTCAGGGACAGGGGCATGGGAGCAGCACCAATGTTCTCCCTTGGATCAGGAGAACATCTAAAAGAGGTACATAAATGTGCTGGGAGTGAGAAATGCATTCAGAAAGCAAGGTAGATTTGATTATGGATGGAGGAGGGCTGGTTGTCCCTTTGCCTGAAGCAATGGTGGCTTTTAATGTGGAGCAAATGAAACCCCAATCTCATCCTGTTGTGCAGCAGCTCGTTGTGTGCATGCTGAAGCAGTGACTATGGGCAGCTCATGGGCTGGGTTTTGTTGCTCTATATCGTGGGTAAACACTGAAGATCGAGCAGACCAAAAGCAGACACAGCCATAAATGCTGGATCATGTCCCCCAACGTCAGGAGCATCCTTCACCCTTTGCCCAGCTAAATCCCAGTTTTTGGTCTCTGATTCAGCTGGGTGCCACTGATGAAAGAAGAAAATGACATTCAAATATGTCAATGGCTCTTCATTAAACAGTCAACAGCAATGGTTTTTAGAGCATAGGTACCAGGTAGCAAAAATCAGCAGCAAAATTTCGAAGTCCAGACATTCATTGCAGGCACTTTCACATCCTTTTCAATGAATTAAATCTCTTGCCACATACAGTAAATAACCCTTGATGCTTCTGCACAGCAGGCAAGTATCAAAAACAGCTTGGCAAGATCCTGAGTTGTGATTACAGTGTACTGCCCAAAAGAGACAATATCCATGTACTGTACATGCTAAATATCATTAGCATGAAAATAGAGTAGCATCCTTACTCATTAACCTGTGGTCAGGAATCATATTACCCAGGTACACGTGCAATTAAATGGATGAAATAAGGTGCCACGCATATTCCCCTGTGAGTGCCATTAGACCTGTACAAACCTGCTGTGTCCAAGGGCTGCTGTCACCTGCTGTGCTGGGAATCCCAAATGGGATCAGGCAGGCTCACTGCATCCACCAGATCCCCAGCCCCAGCCCCAGCTCTGAAAGCACCAATCCCAGTGTCTGCCCGTGGAGGTATGATGCTACTAGGAAATAAGCTGCCTGGAAAGAATCATAGAATAGTTAGGGTTGGAAAGGACCTTAAGATCATCAGTTCCAACCCCCTGCCATGGGCACTGATGCCTTACCCTAGACCATGTCGCCCAAGGCTCTGTCCAACCCGGCCTTGAACACTGCCAGGGATGGGGCATTTGCCATGTCTCTGGGCAACCCATTCCAGTGCCTCACCACCGTCACAGTAATGAATTTCTTCCTTAAATATAACCTGAACTACCCCTGCCTAAGTTTGAACCCATTACCTCTTGTTCTATCACTACAGTCCCTGATGAACAGTCCCTCTCCAGCATCCTTTTAGGCTCCCTTCAGATACTGGAAGGCTGCTATGAGGTCTCCACACAGCTTCTCTTCCCCAGGCTGAACAGCCCCAATTTTCTTAGGCTGTCTTTGTATGGGAGGTGTTCAAGCCCCGTGATCATCCTCATGGTCCTCCTCTGGACTTGTTCCAACAAAGAAATAATGATTTCTTTCTGACAACCACTCAAATACTTCAGCATTTTCCCTCCAGTCTAAGGATTCTTGTATTTTCCAGGGTCATTTTAATTTGTCAGAAGTCTGATGCTCTCGGTATCTACCCACTACCTATTTAAACACATATTTTCTCATTCAGCATGGAGTCCACAGCAGTTCAAGCACCTCCTTGGGTCCTGGGGAAGAGAAATAAATCCATGTATTGTTTCGGTGTAGGCAGTGTTGCTCCTGGGCGAGGGCAGCAGGCAGCTGCCTGCAAGCATCTGGTTGATATGCAGAGGCACCTGCCAGGGTGTAGTTTGGGTGACTACAATTAGTAATAAAGAGGCATTAGGGGTAGAAGGAGAGGAGAATGCTCTAGCTTGGCTTGGCTTAAGTCAAATCCAAATGATAAAGCTTTGGGTTTACTCCTGGTAACTCACTTCAAAGTGCCATCTGCTATTTTTCTGTATTCATATTGAAAGAAGCATGACCATTTGCTCGCAGCATGGAAACACTGCAAATCCATCACTGTCCCCAAACTAGTTCAAGTTCATACATGAGGTATCTGTTGGCTGCTGGTGTCACCAGGGTCCTGTGAACTGGCTGAGCATCTGCCAGGTCCCCAGCATCATCCCAGCAGCCCTGTGCACAGCGGGATGCTTGCACAGATGTCCCCTCCCCTGCCCCAGCAGGGTCTCAGTCTTCTCTGGCTTTGTTTTTGGGTCTGTCTTTTCCACATTACTGCCTCTAGGCTAGATGCAGTAAGAGCATGGGAGGGTTTCCTTGCAGAAGGCTGGTAGCAGGGTTGGATACATGCATTTTTTAAAAGATCAGGGCTGCAGCAGCTGTCAGAAGCTCTCAGCAGTTGTCCCTGTTCCCGTGCCTCTTTCCATGACATTAAACTTCAGTCCCTAAGTGACTCTCTGCCACCACAGCACCAATAGACCATGGTCCTCGGTATGAAATGGCACAACATCACTGAATAACATTTGCTGCATTAGAAAGGTCTCTGCGGCGTTCAAACCATGCAATGGCATGTTGGTTGATGAACATCTCTACGGTCACTGGCTTTCCCACCAGCTCAGGACCAGCTGCCGCACCACAGATGTGGTGGCACCACCACCACCGTCCACTTTGTGGCCTCACAGGGAGCACTAAAAGCAAAAGCAGGAGAGAGGCACCCCGCTGCTCCAACAGCTCTCCAGCAAAAAGAATGGAGGAGAGCTGAGAAAAATGAGCACGGAAACAGCACATAAGCTGGAGCTAAACCTCAAGCAATGGCATAGAGGACAACGAGAGCAGATGGGCAGGAGCTTGGGGTGTTAGGGAGGCATGGTGGGAGCTGGACTGTGGCAAAGGGAGGGTGGATTTTGGCAGCCTTCCCCAGGAGATGCTCTTTCTGCCCTGCCATGTGCTCTGTGCACCAGATGGTTAAATTGCATCCCCACTCACTGTGCATCCTCCAGCATGCTCAGATGTGCTGTGGGGTTGCTGGAGAGCAGCTAAAAGCCTGGCTGCCAACAGCCCTCGGATAGTTGCCCACTGGCTTGAAACCTCTTCCTGTGCCAAAAATCTCACTGAATCTGAATAATGTCACTGGGAATGTGCTTGGAAGGCACAAGGAGGTGGGGGGATACAGAAGGAAGCCCACAGCTTTTCTGCCTTCCTGGCAGGGTATGGGACTCGGTGTTTGCAGAGGCTCTGAGCTTCCTGGTGCCATAAACAATGGTCTCGTTGCATTGACTGTCATCACAGCAAGCTAACCTGGCTCCTTTTTTCTTTTTCATATTCTCTTAATCAAAGGTAGTGAACAGCCAAGAGGAGCAGATCTTCCCCTAGAGGCACACATCACCGGAGAGACCTGCTTCTGGTAAAGAATAACTCCTCCTCACACTCCCCACGGGGCATGGGTGGCTGGGGTGGACTCTCATCTGGCAGGACTCGTTGTCCAGTCACCTTCAAGGATGGGCACCTTGCTCAGTGCCAGGTTGTTTCTTTCTGTAGATCCTGGGATGAGCCCCTGTCCTTCTCTATATCCCTCAAGATGGGCTTGAGCTGAATGTGCTCACAGCTTCTCAGTGTCCTCCCTAAAAAGCTCCTCATTTTAGGGCTGTGCCATACTTGTCCTATTGCCTGGGACTGGTGGGAGGCTTGCTGCACCCTGCTATTGCAGGACACGCCAAGAGCCCCATTTTAGAGCTTGCAGGCAGCCCCAGGCGGGAGCGGCACAGCATGGCTGTGCCCACACTGTGTAGTACCTGCTGCTTGCAAAAGCACTGTCTGCCAGAGGAGCTCAATGCTGGGTTTCTGGCCACTGGAGCTCAAGGCTGTTATAAAGCAGTGAAAAAACATCCATGATGGAGATGGTGTGGACCTAATGAGCCTGCCTGGGGTAGAAATCTTGAGAAACAGGAAACTCTAGCATCCTGTTTAGCATCTCAATGTTCAAGTTGGCAGCAGGGACAAAGCAAGGGAGGCCAAGGAACACAGGGCAAAGGCTGGGCACAGGCATTGATGTGGGGCTGGATGATGTGCCTGGTTCGGGGCAGGGTAATGAGCCTGGTACTGCAGTTCCAGGTAGGCCAGGGCTGCCCAGGGGGAGCCCGTTCTCTGTTCTCTGTGTGCCTTGTTGCCACCAGAGCATTTCATATAAGAGCCAAAGACAGAATACAGCCCAGCTGGGGTCTGCTGTGCTCAAGAAGGTCCCACTGTCACCTAAGCACGGTTCATAGGGCATTCCCTGCTCTGGAAACAATGGAGAGGGCACAGGAGGGTACCACTGGCAGCGTGTGACTACCTGCCTACCCACAAAGGCTGGTGGCTCACTGTCCTTGTATAAACATAGGATTAAACCCTGGCTGAAATGCCTGGGTCTGCATCTTCACACCCGCATTCACACAGCTCAGCTGTAACAGCTACACATAGAGGGCTGTAGCACAGCCTGAGAGCTGGGAGTGTTCAGCCTGGGAAAGAGAATCTCCGGGAAGCCCTTAGAGCAGCCTTTCATTGCATAAAGGCACTGGAAAGAAAGCTGGAGAGCATCTTCTGACAATGGCACATAGGGATAGGATGAGGGAATGGCTTTAAACTGACAGAGAGCAAGTTTAGATCAGATATTAGGAAGAAGTTCTTCACTGTGAGGGTGCTGAGGCACTGGCACAGGTTGTCCCGAGAAACTGTGGCTGCCCCATCCCTAGCAGTGTTGAAGGCCAGATTGGATGGGGCTTTGAGCAACCTGGTCCAGTGGAAGGTGTCCCTGCTTGTGGCAGAGAGTTGGAACTGAATGAGCTTTAAGGTCCCTTCCAACCCAACCCAAACCATTCCATGATTCTATCATTTGGGGTATTTTTCAAGGCTGGGAGCATCTCTGCCCAGCCCAGCAGCTCACTCGTGTGCTTGCACCCACAGCCTGTCTGGAGAGCGCGCCTGGCCTGCCCATGGCTAGCAACAACACTGCTAGCATAGCACAAGCCCGCAAGCTGGTGGAGCAGCTTAAGATGGAGGCCAACATCGACAGGATAAAGGTATGAGAGTTTGTTCATCTGCTCCAGGCTTTTCTATCACTTGACACCAGCTCAGGAGTTGGCTGTCAGCTCAGTTATGCTGCGAGGTGGTGTCTGCTGCTGAGCAGCTGCCAAAAGCACATTATGGGAGCTGGGATGTGGTGGAGGGCGGTGTTTATGGAGGATGTTTGTCTTAAGTGCTCCCTATGGCCATGGCTGAAGGCAGCAGGAGATGCTTGCCTGTGGAAAGCTGCTGGAAGTATTGCCTGGAGCCCTGCCAGGGGGAGAGACTCTCCCTGAGGCATCTCACCTTCTTGGGAACAGGTTAAACCCATGCTGTCTCTCAGTGCTTGCTGGCTGAAAGCATCCTTCGGGCAGTGCTCTGTGCTCAGTCTTGAGATTAGCAGAGCAACTCTGAAGGCCTGTTTCCTATGGAAATCCTTTTCAGGAGGTGTTTCCTCTGCTTTGACCACTTCTGTTCCACCCCAGTGGAATTGCTGCTTCTGGGCATGCAAAATCTCACTGGCTTCAAGCTTGAGATCCCAGAGGTTTTATGTTCTCCACTGGGGTGGCTTTGGATGACAGTCCTGAGTAGAGTGGTGCTCTGGGGCTGGCTGCTGGCTGCGAGCACCTCTGGGTGCTTGCAAATCAAAACCTCACCTCTCGGGTCTGGGGTGAGGTAGGACAGCTCAAGAGCAGCGATGGATGTCCCTGCCGAGGGATGGGGGACAGAGCTGGCAGGGATGTGGTACCTGCTGAGGTCAGGTCAAGGACGAGAATGGGTGAAGGATGTGAAGGATGCTCATGGGAGTGCATGTTGACAGTAGAGCTTAGAGTCCAGATGTGATAAACCAGCCCCACCAGGGATGTGCTGTTGGCTCATTGGGCAAGTCTTTGGCTAGCAATAGTGTTACCTGCCCAGGGATGCTCCAAGTCCAGCCCCATGGGACATCCCATCTCTCGGGTGGCATGTCCCCAGCACAGCTCGTCCCTAATGCAGGGCTCCTTCTATTCCAGGTGTCAAAAGCAGCAGCAGACCTGATGGCATACTGTGAAGCCCACGCCAAGGAGGACCCTCTATTGACCCCCGTCCCAGCCTCAGAAAACCCCTTTAGAGAGAAGAAGTTCTTCTGTGTTATCCTGTAAACCCTCGAGAAGCCTGACCAGCACTCAGGCCACCCTGAACACTGATGTAGAGCTTTTAGGAATGGGGACAACCTGCTAGTCTGCAGAATTTAAACAAAAATAAGTAAAATACACGGCCTGGAAGCTACAGAGATGTGCATGTTTAAAGAACCTGGCTACCTTTGGGGGAATAAGATGATCTGCATTGTGAGGCAAAAGATCTGAAGTCTCTAGAGTTGCCTAGAAAGAAAAAAAAAAAACAACAAAATATGTAAAGAATAAATCTGTGTCACTTTTCTGCTCACAAAATTGTTTGATTGTTCCATATTTAAAAGCACCAGAGCTGTGCTGAGCAAAGTAACTGCTAAGGATGTGTATAGCCTTCTTGGAATGGTATCGTTGGTTTCTTGCCAAAATATTATTTTTTATTTAAGTTGTCAGATATATAGCGACAGGTTAGATGAACTATGGTGTTACTCAATGTTTGGTCTTGTGCGTTTTAGTTCCCAGCAGTTGCGTAGCACAGGGCCCCGTGGTGGTTTAGTGAGGACGCGGCAGCTCCTGCCTGCCCCCCGTGTGCTGGCAGCTCCATGTTCCCAGAGAACCCCACTTGCTAACATTTTGTATATGATTAGCTTCAGCTCTGCAAGTAAAAGTGAATCATGTGTCGTGTTTGGTGCTTCATACTCCTGTGACGATGTTCAGTGGTAGTGCATGAGAGTTTATCTCTGTTCATCTGCTCCAGATTTTTCTTTTCTATCATTTGACATCACGTGCTGGTGGGAAAAGCTGTAGGGAGGAAACCGAGGCGATTCTGAAAGCAAAGGCAACTCCTGCAATGCCTTAGATGTGCCTGAAATACCTCCTGCATTAGGGTACCCCTGGGCTTTGAGGGGTAGCTAGAAATCTGAAAATCAAAGTTGACCACTTCTTTCCGGGTCTTTCCTCTTTTCCTACACCTCTGTGCCTCTGCCCTCCTCACTTGGTCCGTGTCCTGCTCTTTCAGCTTCTCAGCGGCACCTCGTCTCCTTGGGGCTGGATCAGGATGCTGCCCCATGGAGGGATGCCGCCCCACAGTGGGATGTTTCTGCCCCTTCCCACACCCATCGCTGCTGCCCCACTGTGATGGGTAGCGATGGGGGAGCAGCCTGGGGAGCATGGGGTCACCCCTTCACGGAGGTGCCTGGTACCTTGTTTACACACAGCCTGAGCTCTGTGTTAGGCTGGGGAATTACTCCCAGGTCTGGTTCATCTGCCGCCAGCGTTTTGGGGACACAAGCCACCTTTTTTGGATCTGCTTTGGGTTTAATACTTTTGTGGATGTGGCTTGTCTCTCCTTTCCGCTGCTAAACAGCTCCTGGCTCTCCTGGCTCATCTATGCTCCTGGGAAGCTTTTGGAATCACAGCTTGGGGATTTGCATACACAGTTAGGTGGGTGACACATAGGGAGCTTGAGGGTCTGCAATGACCTGGCTAAACTGGAGTTCTTAATCAGGTATCAGCTTGAAAATCCCTGTGGATCCAAGAGGGCAATAGTCTTTATGTATCTTTCGGCAAATCTTTCTAGCCCGTAATAAGTGCATTTTTGTTTTTTCTACCTTTTCATACTCTTTTTCTAGTCTTCTACAGAGAAGACCAGTTTTTCTTACACAAGACTCCAAACTTTTGGCATCTGGGAACATTTATAGGACATGAGTAGCCTAGATTGTCCCAGTCCTCCCACCGTGGCTTTCAGCCCTCCCTAACCTCGATCTTTTTACTACAGCTTACGTAGCTTTAGGATGAAGGATGGATGAAGTCATTTGTTCTGCAGCTGGTTTCACTCTTGGTGTTGCAAGGCAGATGTGTAAATACCCCGTCCCCGGTTTGTCATTTGTTTTTAACACTGATTTACTGTCACAGAGAGTGAAGCGCAGCCGGTCTGACCCGGGGCTCACACCCCAACTCTTCTCCAATGCTGTCACAAAGTGGTTTGTAATAATTTTTTTAACGACTTATGTATTTTACAACTTGAATTCTTAATATATGAATGAAGAAATAAAGATGCATGAAGGGTGTGTGGGGGGGAGTGTTAATTTAGACTAAACTACTCATTGAAGGTGCTTTATGTTGCTGGTCTTTATTTCATGTCAGTAGTGGTGTTGACATTGGTGTGCTGCCAGGTATTTCACCCCAGTATTTACACTTGCACAGATACGCCTTTGTTAGCCAAGTAGAGATTGCCTGCCAAGATCGTTTCCCCCCTCGCAACAGAAATACCAGCCATCTCTCCATCCCGATGCTGTATCTCCAGCATGGTTTCAAATGACATCCAACTCTACCCCCAGGCTTTTAAACAAAAAATATCTGGAGTACTGGAAAAGGACTTTCATTTTCTGCCAAGGTTGCTGGTGGCGGGGCCAAGTCCGTCCCTCCGGTGCCAACCTGCCGCTGCCAGGCTTTTGGGGAGGGGGTGGTGGTAGCCGAAAGCCAGCGCGGGGAGGTCGGCGTTGTGATGTAGCGCATCCCCATCCCATGTGGTCTGTGTACTCGTTGGAAATAAAATTTTGGATTTGTTTCAAGCCTTTGGAGATGATGCTCTGTGTGCGCCCACCCCTGGGGAGGAGGGTTTCCATCCTGCTTGTGGCTGGATCCGCTTCCCAGTGGGTTTAGAGGGTCTCCCCAAGAGGGTATGGGGTTTGGCAGGAGCTTTGTGCCCATTGGTGAGGGAAAGGGAAGCCTCTCGGGGTTTCAGCCACTGACAAGCCACATTCCTGCAGGATAAGCCAGCTCAGTGAGGATCGGGCTCGTTCAGGGTGCGACACTGCTCAAAATCACAGTCATTCAGAAATTCAGAGACACCTAAAGCTCTAGCTTCAGTGGCCATACCTTCTCCCTCTGCTATCCTTCTTCTCCCATCCCTGGCAGTGAGCACAGGCTCTACCCAGTACCACCTCCAGCACATCCACATCAGGCACACTTGGTCCCGCACAGAGAAGGAATAGCCTCATTTGGGGCTGTTCTGGGGAGATTATGAGGGTCTGAGTCCTGCCCTTGCTGCAGTGTGCAGCTGGGAAACGGGATGCACCCAGGCTGCAGCAAAACATCCCCTTGTTCCTGCTTGCACCCACCTCCTCTCCCCAGTGCTTCCAGGAAGATGCTCTGCTCTACCAAATTTAAAGTCATGAATTTTCACTCTGGTTTTGAAGGCTTCTCCTGGGCAAACAATTTCCCAGCTAGGGAGCCAGCTGCAGCTTGAGGCTCCTTAGCCTCAGGTCATCTCTGTGCCAGGAGGAAGGTGGCAATGTGGGTTTTGCAATGAAACCCATTGCCACTGAGCTCAGCTTGGATGCTGTGTAGCTATTTCAGTTTTCTATGCATGTTAATTGCATTTCAGCAAGTGGCCAATGTTGCCCACCCCTGGCGAAACGGAAGAAGCATACCCAACTTTCCTGCCCTGGCAGGCTTGACTCTCAGATGCCCATCCTTTGCTGTGTCCATTGGGCCAGCTTAAGAGAAAAAAACATTGGTGTCACTGCGAAGGAGCAAACCAACTGTCGCTCCTGCAGCACCTCGGCTGCTTGCTGTGCCAAGCCAGGAAGTGTTCAGCTGCTGCCATACCTCCCTGGCTCTCCTCCATTGCCAAAGCTTCTTCTGTTTCATCTTCACCTCCCTAGGCTTCAGCTCTGGAGCAGTGGCAGCATTGCCAAGCCAGCAGCATCTGCTGGGCTGGAGGAGGTGTGGAGCACCCAGGGAAAGCAGAGGTGAGATGTTGCTCCCTGCATGCCACTCTGTTGCCTACCCCAGTGCCAGCACCAGGCCCTGTAGGGCTTGTTAATGAGAATAAACACATTTGCACTGATTGCATTCATTAGATGCAAGAACATTGTATTTGCAGCAGGGAAGGGGAGGGGGAAACCAGGATGGGTCAGGAAGGGCATGAACTATCCCGAGGATGTTGAAGGCAGGAGAGGAGGAGGAGGAGGAAGAGTGGAGAGCC
This sequence comes from Forpus xanthops, assembly GCA_032466535.1. Taxonomy (NCBI): domain Eukaryota; kingdom Metazoa; phylum Chordata; class Aves; order Psittaciformes; family Psittacidae; genus Forpus; species Forpus xanthops. The sequence goes on along the minus strand of JASSUY010031560.1, from coordinate 4,179 downwards.
CCATCCTGCTGCAGGCATGGGGCCATGCTTGCACTGCCTGTGTATTTGTTCCCCCACATCTATACAGAGGTTTCATGACCTCCATTGCTGGTCACCCTTGCTGGGATGGACAACGTGTGACATTCATGTGTCTAAGGGCACGTGCCCTCAGATGGCCACATACGCCAGGAACAATCTCAAACTCCTTTATGCTAGAGACTGTCCCTTTGCTGCTTACTTGTATGTCACCCCCTGTGCATGTGTCAGTAACATGTAAGATGCTAATGGGCTCTGGCAGTGAAAGCCAAAGGAGGCAGAGTTGGCTCTCTGTGAGGAGCCCCTGCCCTCAGTTAAACCACTCCAGGAACAAGCCAGAGGACATACAATGAATGGCAGAGGAATGGTCCTAAAGGGAGGCAGAAGCCTGCATGGTTCCCCCTGGGTCTCGGGGCAGCCATGGGGAGGGTTTGGCTCAGCCCCATGCCACCCTGCCATTGCAGCACCGCACCGGCGGTGGCTGTGCTGACTGCCAGCTGGAGCGCTGGGAAGGGCTGGCATGGAGAGAAATGTCAGGATGAATATTGCATTGGCTCGTCGCACTGTCAGCACCACGTCTGTGAAGTGCCACCCTAGCCTGAGAGGGGTGCAGGGACGGGGGTGGTCTCATTCCCATCCCAGGCTCATTGCCATCTACCAGGCAAAACCACCCTTAAACAGGGATCCTTCACCTGCTGGCTGGCTCTTAGTGCAGAGCCCTTCCAAGGCAGAAACTTCTCCTGGCCATAAACCACATAATCTCCCCGAGAGATGACTGAAATATATCTGAGAGCAAAACCTGCAGCAGCAGTGTTCGCATGGAAAACGGTTTCATTCCAAGATGGGAGTGGCAAGGAAAGGAGCTGGGGGGTTCAGGCTCATCTCCTGCCCATCCCTGCATAGAAACCCCATCCTCCCAGTAGGATGCTGGAGCTGCTGAGACAGCTCCAGGCTGGGAAGGATATGTGTGAAATACGGATGACTCACGTACGGTTTGAAGACTACACAGGAAGGCTGGGTTTCTAAACCCCAGAGAACACACCAAGAAGAGAAAATAAGTGCCCCTGCTCTGTTGGGTTAGCTTTTTCCCCTCCTGAAAGGCCAGTCCTGCTCTTCCCTAACTTCACAAGGGACTCCCTGGTTTTTGCAGTGGTGTTTTTGCATGTTAGACTGATCAGGAACCACAACCCTCCTGAGGCCAGCAGCAAAGCCCCTGTACAAGACAGTCTGTGATCCCTCCTTCCCCACAGCTCTTGCTGTGGACGCAAGACATGGCTCAGCGCTGCGGCTAGAGACAAGTGCAGTGTACACCCAGCCCCACATGCATCCCTGGCCAGTGCAGTGCCCCACTGCTCCCCAGTACAGCACAGCGCTCCCCAGTACAGCTCAGCGCTCCCCAGGACACCCCAGTACAGCCCTGCGCTCCCCAGTACAGCCCAGTGCTCCCCAGTATAGCACAGCGCTCCCCAGTACAGCACAGCGATCCCCAGTACAGCACAGCGATCCCCAGGACACCCCAGTGCTCCCCAGTACAGCACAGCGATCCCCAGTACAGCACAGCGATCCCCAGGACACCCCAGTACAGCCCAGCGCTCCCCAGGACACCCCAGTACAGCTCAGCGCTCCCCAGTACAGCTCAGCGCTCCCCAGGCCTCCCCAGTACAGCCCAGCGCTCCCCAGTACACCCCAGTACAGCTCAGCGCTCCCCAGGACACCCCAGTACAGCACAGCGCTCTCCAGTACAGCCCAGCTCTCCCCAGTACAGCCCAGTGCTCCCCAGTACACCCCAGTACAGCCCAGCGCTCCCCAGTTACAGCTCAGCACCCCCCACAGTCCCCAGCATAGGCCGCACCACGGTACCCCCAGTTCCCGCCTGCACACCGCCCCCCCCCGCGCTAGGCCCCGCCCCTGTCGCTGTCCGCCTGCCGCCGTGTCAATAAAGCTGGATGAAGCTCTGCTTCCCCTCCCGGCAGCACCTTCCGCTCTCTGATTGGCTGCACAGGCTGCCGCTCGGAGCAGCCTGGCCAATAAACAGGCAGAGAGCGGGGCAGGGGGTGGTCTTTCCCGTACGGGCCGGGGCTGGACTGAGCGCGGCGAACGGCAGGGCCCGGCCGTCAGCGCAGGTGCCGGTGCCGCCATGTTCCGCCGCAAGCTCTCTGCGCTCGACTACCACAACCCGGCCGGCTTCAACTGCAGGGGTGAGGGCCGGCGGCGGGTTTCGGGGCGCCGTGGCTGCCTCCTCAATCCTCCCTTCCCGCCTCTCCTCACGCAGCCGCGGACCCGGCTCTCCCTGGCCCAGGGCCCCTCTCCGAGGCCGGGCATTGCTGGGGCCGCTCGTCCTTTCTGTTGGTATCCTCTTGCCTCAACGCGGAAGAAACCTCCGGCCTTCTCCTCTGCGGTGTCTCCATGGTCCCTGGGGAGGGGGTGCCAGAAAGGGCGGTGGAGGCCGTGGGGGTCTGCTGGCACCACTCTGCGTGCGGAGTTCAGCGGAGCGTAGTGATGGGGGAAAAGCCCCGAGTTGAGGCTGGAAAGGCAGGGAGCTGCAGGCATTGTAGGGGTGTGCGCAGTTTAGGTGTCTCTGAGCCTTGTTCGAGGGTAGAGCGGAAGGAGAGATGCAGTGCAGGGATAGACGATGTGCTGCTGTGCTTAGCCTCCTCATATGAAGAGTCATAGTGATGTGAGGGGCAAGAGTCACACAGAAAGCTCCCTCAGCTCGGGGGGGGGGGGTTACTGCTACATATATCGTGTGTCCAGCTAACAGTGTTAGGAACAGAATTTGTCGTTGTTCACCTTTCCTTCATTTAAGTCATAACTACATTCACATTAAAAACAGCGTGTTGGCTGATGCCTTTTAGTGTAGTTAGTCAGCCATAGCCAGTTGGAGTGAAACTGAAAAAGAAGAAACACTTATTGTTGAGTTTTGATCAGAGATTATCCTGGAGTGCATTATTTCAGTGTTAGCTGTATATATATGTGTATATTAATGATAAAACATGGAAGTGCTCCATGGCATCAGTATTTTTATGAACCAGGTCAAAACTTAAGGGCTTCTTCTTGCCCCTAAGGTATTGGCTAAATTTTGCTTTCTTTACTTCTCCCCACAGATGAAACAGAATTCAGAAATTTTATTGTCTGGCTCGAAGACCAGAAAATCAGACACTACAAGATTGAAGACCGAGGGAACCTGAGAAACATACACAGCGATGACTGGCCCAAATCGTTCGAAAAGGTATTTCATTGTTTCAAACACAATTCCAAATGATGATGTAAATGACAGTTAACAGCTGCTGTAGCTGTGGAACATAAGTAACTCTGACTGTCCTTTCTCTGAACTTTTGCATTTCTAGGAATTTAAATGTATTATTAAATCCAAACTGTAGGAGTTAAGATGGTAGAACTTTTTGTACAGAATTTTCATTCAGCTTTGTTTTGCAGCAGGTGAGGTATCCATTCTAATGATTTCTTTTTATTTTTTGCCTGATTTGATTCTGTTCTTGAAGTAGAAAGAAGATAGACTGCAAATAAGCAGCTTTTCTATGTTAATGATTCTTAGGTACCAAAAGGAAAATGGATTAGGCTAAAGTATTTGTAGGCATTGCAAGTGTGTGAAAGAGAGCTGCTGCTCAAGAAAGCTACGGCTGCTCATCTCTGAACCTCTTGTTATTTCAGATAGATGGTTTTCCTCTGCTAAGCACTCAGTGTGGCAAGCAGTGAGTGATTTCCTGAGGGCTCATGAGCATTCCAAGTCACTACAAGGCTGTTGAGCATTCCTTCTTGGTTCTCATTGCTTTCTTTCAACACAGTCCTTCAAGGGCTGGAAATGCTGCTCAGTAATGCTCAGTGCTCATTCATCTAACTTTTTCTACCCCTGGAAAAGCATCTTTTGCTCATTGTTGAGGAAGATTGGAATTACAGTGCTTGTGCTTTGGAGGGAGGAGCCTAAAGTGTTTTAATATGACATAGAATAGATAGGGTTGGAAAGGATCTTAAGATCATCTAGTTCTGACCCCCTGCCATGGGTAGGGACACCTCCCACTAAATCATGCTACCCAAGGCTATGTCCAACCTGGCCTTGAACACTGCCAACGATGGAGCTTTCACAACTTCCCTGGGCAACCCATTCCAGTGCCTCACCACCCTTACAGTAAAGAATTTCTTCCTCAG
>JASSUY010031559.1:0-125076 GCA_032466535.1 Forpus xanthops | reverse complement strand
CTCCAAAGGCAACAAGTCCTTCAAAGGGTTCTTCTCTTAGGCAGAGGACAATATGGGGCAGAGCTTGTGATCCTTGGAGACGCAGGGAACTTCCCAGATCCTCACCGAGATCACGGGCGGAAAGAAGGGGTTGTGGGCAAGAGAACGTGCATTTGCCACTCAGAGTTTTGACATGCTGGCTCTGGCACCTTTTCATTCGCTATCTGTGCTTCTTGCAGCTCCCAGCCAAGCACCAACGACAGCTGCAGCCCTCCAGCAGTTCACCATCAACTTCACCATCACCAATCTCCCCTACAATTCTGACCTAGCAAATCCAGCATCAACAAAATTCAACAGTACACAGAGGGTCATGACCACCTTGGTAAGCAATGAATGCAAGGCTATGGCCTTCCCCTATTAGCCTCTTGAACTTGAAAGAATTGTGGGGAGATGGCATTGTCTTAACTGAGAAATCTCCGTTCTTGGCAGCTTGACAGGCTTCTGCATGGAACCAGCATTGGCTCTGCTTTCCTTGGATGTAAAAAGACAGCTTTCAGGTTTGGAGTACAGCTAAGAATGCCTTTGTATGTCCCAAGACCTGATGATGGGTCCCATCCTTGTCTTTCCCTCTTCCTGCCTATATTTAAGAATCCAGGTCTGTTCCCTAATACTCTCCTGCTTTAGATCACAATCTCCAACGCTCTTCTGGTTTAGGTCATATCCTGGCTATTTCTCCTCCCACCTCTGCCAGTGACAGTGTTTTCTCAAGAAATGTAAAGCCCTTCTTTGCATTTTCCATCCTTAACAGATCAAAAGAGTTAGCACAGGCAGGGAGTTGTGCCTGGGCCTTATGCACGCAGTTTAGGAAGGCAGAGATTTGATTTCCCCAAAGGGACGAATGTGGCAGCCCAAAGCCGGACATAGAAGGAAGAGGGTATAGAGGATGGTGCTCACGTCAGCGCTGTGTTTTTCAGGCCCGTGATACAAGCGGATGGCACAGGAGTGGACGCTGTCTGCACGTACAGGAAGGAGGCCTCAGAGCCGACCTTGGACAGGGTGGGCCTCTACCACCAAGTGAGCAACAAGACCAGAGGCATCACGCAGCTGGGCCCCTACAGCCTGGACAAGGACAGCCTCTATGTCAATGGTGAGCATATTTTTCTTTTCCTTATTTTTCCTTTTTGTTTCAGCTTTATTTGTTTGTTTTGTTTGTTTATTGTTGGTATTTTTGCAGTTTTTTTAATTTCTTGGACTGTTGAAATAAAAAGGAACTCTCCTTTTTTATGATTTTGTGTTGTTTTTTTTTTTTTTTTCCACAGGGTCTAGCATTCTTTTTCTCACATCTTTTTTAGGTTATGCCTCAGACTGGCACATTATTCCTTATTTCTTATATGCTTTAGTATTAAAATGGATACATTAACATTGTTGGATTATTCTTCATTTTTTTACACTATTTTAAATATTATGTTTTTCTCTTTTTTTTTTTTTTTTAATTGTTTGGGGTGTTTATTTTTTCCTCTGTTATAAATATTTATCTTTGGTCTTTGCCTTTCAGAATACAATGCAGGACCTGTTTTGTCAGGTAAATCTGTTAAATTTTTTATAATCTGTAGATAAACTAGTAGTATCACGTGTAGATAACAATATCTGCGGTACCTTGTCTAATGGTTGTAGTGGGTTGTTTGAATTTTTTGCACAAATCTAGTATAATACATCTATGTTAAGTCTTAAGATTGTTTTACACCTTGACTGTAGAATAAAGATGCTATGAAAAAATTCCATTCTGTTATGCACTTTTCCCTGGATTTTGTTTCCAGCCACATCTGCATCTCCAAGAACTGGGAAGTTCACAATGAATTTCACCATAACTAACCTCCAGTACTCCAGTAGTCTGAGCAATCCATATTCTGCCAAATTTCATGCTACAGCAAGAGCCTTGATTGCTCTGGTTAGTTTGATACCTTTCTGTGTATTTTTTTTTCTTTGTGATGTTTTCTCAACTAAATATGGTTAACTTCTTATCTCATTCTTTTTCAGCTCAGTCAGCTGTTCCAGAAGTCTAGCATTCATTCTGTATATACAGGCTGCAAAATGATGGCTTTCACGTAAGCATAATAATTCAGATTTAGAAAATACATTTTTCTTTTTCATAGTCTAGTATAATGCACAAATGGATCCTAATCCCTTAATTCACTTCTACATCTTTTATCCCTTGATTCAAAAAATCTATAGAATCCTTACACTTTTTTTCAACTTGCCTTCATAAATTTACTTGCATTCATATCTTCAACATCTGAAAGTTCAAGTATGTTTTCAGGGGGAAAAAAATGCATTTTCTCTTCTTGGTATTATGGTTGAATTAAATAATAATAATAAAAAAGCAATATGTATCATGACTATTGAATGCTGGAACAGAACAATATCTATCCTTATTTCTGTAGACCTGCACAAAAAACTGAAGGTACTGGAGTAGATGCTCTGTGTACCTACAAAACAGATTCTGCTGCTTCCCAGTTCGATCAAGTAACTGTTTATCATGAAGTGAGCAACAAGACAAATGGCATCACCAACTTGGGAATCTACAGCCTCGACCAGGAAAGCCTGTATATTAATGGTAAAGTGCTGATATCCATCTGAATGTGGGGATATTCTTTGCCTAATATGCCATAGCTGTCTTGCAGCTAAAGCACAGCAATGACGAATGTGCAGATGGAATAGCATTTGCAACGTGTATTCTTGGACTCAACCTATGTGCTACATAATTCACGATGCGCCATCATTTACACCTTCTCCTCACACTAAGCACATTTACCTTCAGATTTTTTGCTTTGTCAGTAGCAGGTTTGTTTTGTTTTTTTTTAATATCTGATACATTACCAAAACATGCAAAGCAGCCTATAAACCTTAAAAGAAGCAAAGGCAAATAATTTCAATATAAATTATATCAATACAATATCAATATAAATGCAAAAGTCTTCCTCCACCATTTACAACAGAGCTTTCTTCAAAATAACACCTCACTACACTACCATAAGTAATTTTAGTGACTGCTCAGAAACAGCAAATCTGTTGTCCTTCTATGTCATCATTCCCTTATACAGATATCCAATTTGATTCACTATTTTTGTCCTTTCTCCTTTCAGATTACCATGAAGCCCATCTCTTGCCTTGTAAGTACTTTGAGCAATTAAAAACCCACAATGCCCTATATGTCAATATACAAGATAGAGATGAAAACATGGTACTTAGTTGCCAGCTGGGGTTAAGTCATGATATTCAGATATTTTATCTTTTTAGTCTTTGAATGGAAATAGAAGTAAAAATAAGGCACGAATATCTAACAAGGAGAGGAATTAACTACTAAGTGCCATTGCTATTCATGTCTCATGAAGCCCTTGAATTAGATTACAATTAATAGGGGAAAACTGTGTGAGGACACTTATTTACAGAAACACAGAATTGCACTCTTGGAAGGCCAGAGCATAATTGATGTTGACATGCAGTTCTTTTCTTGCAGCAGCATCTCCAGCTCCTCTTCTTGCAAGAGAGGGACATTTCACAGTGAACTTCACTGTGACCAATCTGCTCTATACATCAACATTAGGAGATCCAAATTCTAGAAAATTCATTGCTGCCAAAAAAACTCTGACATACTTGGTGAGTGTCAATCAAGTTCTTCTTGTGGCTACGTTCTTGTGGTTTCATTACATATTCACTGTGACTTATCAACTGGCTTTTCTTTTTTGGCAGCTTGATCGTGTGCTCAAGAACAGCAGCCTTAGCCCTGTTTATACTGGTTGTACAGTGGTGGTACTAAGGTAGGCACATCCTGGAACTCTTATAGAAGACAAGAGCAAATCAAATTTTAGCTGACAATTGTTTTATGCATAAATCTTTCCTTTACATCTAATTTCTTCCTGATTTTGTTTCCTTCTAGACCAATAGAAACTCAAGTTCTAATGAGTGCCAAGTAGAATTACACTGCATTTGTGATCCCTTGTATCAGGCAGTTACTACATAATCTCCTCTAATTACTCCTGCATTGATTTCACGTCAATTTTGTACTATATAAAGAGTGTAATCTGATTAATTCAAAATACATTTCAGTTAGAATTACAATAGTATAAAACAGCAAAATACTAAATTTCCAGAATTTGAATGATTCATTCAACAACATTGTTTTACAGTATTTTAAGGTGAATTCCAATACCACCGCAGTATATGAGGAAACGCAAGCAAATGCACAGAAGTGTCATTCAGGCCCATAAACGTGTGATTTTTCAGGTCCGTGAAGAACAGAGAGGGCACTGCCATGGATGCAGTCTGCACATACAGAGCCAATGCAACCACTAGTGAATTTGACCGAATCAAGGTTTATCATGAGCTCAGCGAGATGACAGCCAGCTTCACTGAGCTAGGACCATACAGACTGGATGCAGCAAGCTTTTATGTTAGTGGTAAGTGTCTGAGCAGATGTCAGGAGGGAATCATCTTCTGACTGCTGATTTGATATTAAGAGGAATAGAGATGCTACGTAACTACAGAAGCAATAAAATCTGGAGAAAGAGCAAGAACAAGGGTTAATCAAATCAGAGGACCACTGTCACTCAAAGTCTTTTCACTTTGTTTTTCCTTTAACTAGTCACCAGTTCACTGATGTCATAATTAAATTGCCAATGTAAAAGTTAAATTGGATTTGGGAAACAGGTAAATTCCTTCTCAGCATCTCTAGGGAATGTAGAATTCTGTGCCCTGCTAAGAAAACCAGCAGCATGAATGTGCATTTACACCTAGAAAGTCATCCGTTTTCCCTAGTAAATGTTTGCACAGGATCCTTCAGACAAAAACAATTTGAGTTCTCTATTCTGCTGTGTGCCAGACCTTCCAAGCTGTAAGCCAGTTTCTCAAACACTGTACTTTTTCTTGCTCCCACAGGTTATAACGAACTTCACCCTGGACTATGTAAGTACCTTTAAATAGCAATTGAAATGGCAAGAAGAATTTGCTTGTTAGCGATAGCTAGAAAAGAAGGTTGGGCAAACAAAGAGCACTACTAGACTTATAAAAGCATTAAGAGAATTTGAGAGCCTGTTAGGGAACTGCAGCTGCTATGACCTTGTAGCCAACTAGAGTATCTGAGAGTTTTATTTACAGTGTTTCCTCTAGCAATGATGATGATAAATTGTATTTTTGAGCAATAATTTGCCTTGCTTATTACAGCTGTTAATTCAACTACACCACCTCTGTCACCAGCAATAAGGAATTTCACATTGAATTTCACTATAACCAACCTCCAGTTCACTGCAGATCTGGCAATGCCAAACTCTAAAAAATTCAAGTCCACAGAAAAAGTCATGTACTATTATGTAAGTCTGGCAAAATGATGACCTGCTTGGGCACAGTTCTCTTAATAGCTCTAATCTCTTACTTCTTCAGGACATTTTACTTAAATGTTATTTATTTTCTAGGTTGATCCTTTACTCCAAAAAAGCAGCATTGGCTCTGCTTATACTGGCTGCAAAATAATGGCATTCAGGTAAGAGCCATGTCTGAGAAAAGTCTGCATTACTTGCTTCTTAAAAAGGTGTTTCCCACTTCTCAGCATTCAACACATCTGTCTTTTTTTTTATATACGTGCTTGATCATATACTAAAAGTTAAGATGGACTTCTCAGTAGCAGCTAAAATATCCTAAACCAATGTCTAAATTCATAGGTCAAAGAAGAAAAAGTATGACACGGGAGTGGATGCCATCTGCAGCTACAGAGATGAGCCTTCAGATCCCAAGTTCAACCGAGTGACAGTTTACCATGAGCTGAGCAATATGACAAATGGAATCACCAAGATGGGACACTACAGCCTTAACAGCCAGAGCCTCTACATTGATGGTAACGAGACCACCTCATGACATTATTGTATATGTTGACAGAGACTATTTTTAAATGAGAATGAAGATTAAATACACCTCTCAAAACAGATAGAGGGGAAAAAAAGACCCTGCTCGAATCACTAAGTTAAAACAGTCATGAATTCAGTAACCACTCCTGATTTTCTGTGATAAAACTCCATTTGCTTAGTCCTGCTGAGGCACTCTTTGAATACTTACCTAATAATTGTCCATTTGTTTTTTTCAGATTATAATGAGCTGCAGAGTTTGTCATGTAAGTATATTTAAAAACAGACACATGCTAAAGCTACTCAGAGGCATAAGTTGATTTTGTTTCCCCCAATTTGGCAATGTTTAGAAGACTGCAGAGTGTCTGAAGTTTGTTATCATGTTCAGATGTTTTTTTCTGCTCTGTGAAGAAAAATAAGAAGTGTACTATGCTTTACAAAGATCCTGTTCTTATTTTTTCCCTGTAATTTTTTGTTCTTACAGTTGCAAAGTCAACAACCACACAAAGCCCAGGACCAATAATGGAGCAATTCACACTGAACTTCACAATAACCAACCTCAGGTTCACAACAGACCTAAGGACACCAAGTTCTGCTAAATTCAGTTCTACTGAGAAAATAATGAGACATTATGTAAGCCCAAGTCACATTGTTTTTCACTGAAATCACACAGCATTTTGGGTTTCCCACTCTTACAAAGGCCTTTCCTTTTCAGATTAATCCCCTGCTTCAGAAGAGCAGCATTGGTCCCTATTTCACTGGCTGCAAAGTAATAGGATTCAGGTAAGCAATATAGCTGAAACACTGACTTTAAACTTGAGAAAATGGATTTCCTCATGTTTGACTAACGCTTTAATAACAGTTCTTTTCCTTTTTCAAGAACTTGTTATTCTTTGTAATACTCTATCTCAGATTTCTGCAGTTCATCTGAGAACCATGGACAGATTAAGAGTTTGGGGATGTTTTGTTTGGTTTTTTCCTTCTCATGAAAATCAAACCAACAAAAAAACAAACAAACAAACCAAACCAAAACCAAAACACAGACTCCAGATTTTTTTTTTTAATAACTAACAAAAGCCTCATGATATTCAATTCCTCAGGTCAATGAGGAATAGGGATAACACGGGAGTAGACACCATCTGCAGCTATGGAAATGGTTCCCAAGTGCCCCAGTTTAACCAAACTAAGGTTTACCAAGAACTAAAGAACATGACAAATGGCATCACCAAATTAGGAATCTATAACCTGGACAATAAGAGCCTCTATATCAATGGTAAGTGCTTGATCTTCTCATTCCTCCAGGCAACAGAGGAGTTTGGGACCACCTCAGGTCTCAGGGATCACTTCAATGTAAAAATAGTGACCTTAAGGAAAAGGTAGTCCCACTGCATTCTGCTGCATAACTTATGTACATAAGGTGAAGTGTATACTTCCAAGAACATTTTCACATATATTTAAAAAAAATTAATATTTATATGACATTGAAGAGTTACATTATTTTAGTCCTGACCTCAGCCATTCACCTGCGTATCAACTTATCTCCCAGTTTCTCTCCCTCTAATATTTAAACAGTGGCACATACATTTTCTCATTGTAGTCATTACTTTTACAAAAGCACCTTGTTCTGCTTAAGCAGTAAGTTGTTTAATAGATTCACACCCTCAGGGGCCAGTTCTGATGATTCATTCCCAAGTCATCTATTTAATCATCCCCTCTTCTCTTGCGTTCCCTTAAGTGCATAGTTCTCTTACATAGTGTTTCTTGTTCATTTCCTTTCCAGGTTACACTGAACCACTTGAGACATCATGTAAGTGTTTTGACAAGCTTATTCCAGGGAAAGGTGTCAAAGGAGTGGTACACTCAGAAAATAGGAGGGGAAGAGATTCTTCAGAGTACCTTTGAACTGTGCTAGGATTAGGAATGTCTTTGAAAGTGTTGTCCTTTCCAAACCTAACTATTCTATGATTCTATGAAGGTAACTTTTTCTTTATACTGAGATCATATCCTTTTCCCCTTTGATTATAGCTCTGAGCGTAACTACTGCACCAAGATCACCATCCAAGCTTTTCACCCTGAATTTCACCTTGACCAACCTCCAGTACACAGCAGATCTGGATACACCGGGTTCCCCCAAATTCAATTCCACAGCAAAAGTTATCAATTATTATGTAAGTCTGGCTCTGGTTTTGCCCATTTTGTGGTATGGTGATGAACTTAATCTGCCTACATTAAACTTGGGACATGCTTTCAAATTATTAGTTGTACCTTTTGGGTTTGTTTTATTTACAGATTAACCGTCTTTTCAAAAGCAGCAGCATAAGCTCTGTCTACACAGGATGTAAAGAAATGAGATTTAGGTAAGATTCTAGTTGCTTCTAGTCATACAAATTACACAAGGTGCTCTGTAAACATCAGTAGTGTCCTAAAGAGCATGCCTGACTTTTACTTAGGTCTGGGAGACACAGGGATGACACAGGCATAGATGCTGTCTGTAGCTACAACAACAATGCCAGTCTTGCCACGTTTGACAGAGAAAAGGTTTATCATGAGCTCAGCACCATGACAAATGGCATCACCAAACTGGGACACTACAGCCTGGAGAAGAACAGCCTGTACATCAATGGTAAGCATTCATGAACAGTATCAACATATGGTTTTGGGATCACATGGAGATCACTCTTTCTTCCACTCCACTGGGGCTTGAGTACTAATTCACTTCCCCTATGGTTTGTTTGTGTTATGTAGGTTTTGACCCTGACAAAACAAATACAGCATGATGCTGCCATTCTAGAACCATTTCTGTGCCTTAAATCATACAATTCCTGGAGAATTTAATTATCTTATACCTGTATTACTTTTGTGATATGGATAGATCTGATGTAAAAATAAACACACTCTACCTTTTCTATTTAGGTTTCTCCCTCACAGACACAGCTATGGCCAGAAAGCCCATCTTGATTGAAGCTCCAGCCAAATCAGGCTACAGTTTGACATTTAGAATAGTCAATGAAAACCTAACTAACCCAGACTCTCAGTCTCCAGAATACAAAGCAGCATTGGAAAGCATCAGTAACAAGGTAAGGAGCTGCAGCTCAAATACCATGGTGTCTGTAGTGGTCAATTTTTACAGCAGCTGTCATAGAGTTATGTCTTAATTAGAAAAATAAATCAACCAACATTTGGGAACAACATTTGCTAGAATCTAAAAGAGAAGATTGGCCTTGGAATTACTTTTGATTTGTTAGGTTACATGTGGTCTTAAAATATTCTCTCCAGCCAAATACATGCACTGCAAGAGGCTTAGGTGATCTGTTCAATGCACTCAGCATTTCAGTCCCATCTCTCAAAGTGTATACAAATCTCTACAAGCTCAGAGGTCAGCACATATATAATTTATTGCTGAGAATCCAACACATTCTCTTCAGCACCAATTGACCAACATATGAACCTGATAAAGCCCTAATGGAGTAGGGTTTGCTTTTTAGATGCAGCTGTAACATTCCACACTTTGAGTTCTGAGTCAGTGCTGTCTGTGAAACATCAATCAAAATGACAGCTGTCAGTCAGCAGATTGTGCTGTTTAACACTGGCAGCTTGCTTAGAAAAGACAAAAAGGCTTGCCAAGCTGGAAGTCAGACTCCATCACCAGAAGGCATAATCTGAAGTGAAAACCAACTCCCATGAAACCCAACTAGCAAAAAACTTCTAATAAAATCTGATGTTTCTCCAAAGTTCGAGGCCCTCCTGCTGTCCTACAGCATCTGCCATGAGACCCAGAACTTTCTAATATTTAACATGACATTTTTATTTCAGGTGAATCAACTGTACCGCCAGAGCAACCTGCAAGACCAGTTCCTGAACTGCAGTATCACAAGGCTGAGGTCTGCAATAGAATCTGATCTTGTCTGAAAGGTTGCCACATCCGCACCATTCCCCAGTAGCCAAGTGACATTATCCTCTACAGAATTCCTCCCTTCCATTCTCATGTTGGAAGTGGTTTAGTTTATGCCTTAAGAAGTTATTTCCAGGCTACCTAACTTGATATACACTGTCATTCTTCTCAATCTCAATCAGCTGTAACTACTGATTGCCATCCTCTTCATGAGGACCCTGCAGCACCTGCATTCTTCCTTTCAACTTGGATTCTGCTAGCTTTTAAAGTGGACTTCAGTTGTAGCTGTATTGTCCTGCTCTAGATGGAAAGAAACTTAGATTAGGGACCCTAAGGTAAAGGCTTTAAAAAGTGCTGATCTTACTGTATGCATGCAGTATGATCCAAGTTTACAGAGAGAAGAGATAGTGGTATTTCATTTGCTGTCCTGTCAAAGGGAAAAGCCTCCAAACACATGTTCCACATCTCCCAACAGCACCACAGTAGCTTAAAACACTTACAATAGCAGGAACCCTCCAGGAAACCCTTTCCCACACAAAGAAGGTTTGTAATCACCAGGATATTTATCTCAGAAACTCTGTTTTTTTGTCTACAGGGCTGGATCCATAGTGGTCGATTGCAAGTGCTTCTTCCAGTCAGCAGCCAACATCAACAGAACTGTGGTTGAAAGGGTTTTTCAGGACAGCACTTCAAATGCAACCGGGCTATGGCTGGGAAGCAGTTACCAGCTGCAAGGGTTCTCAGTAGACAGTACGTAGATCTCAAATCACAGCTGCCCAGTTTCCACCCACACCAACCCCTTTTGGCATAATATATTCACAATTCCCCAACTTCTGGTCAATCAGAAGCATGTGTGTGGGAATAAACCTGTTACCAAGTTGAATCGCTGGACTCAGGTCAGAGTCCTATGTCTTGGGGCAGTCCTTCAGGCTGATTCAGTGTAGCCCTTTCAGTCCTCAATGGCTCAAATGACAAAAGAAAGTGGTAACTCCTGTCCATAACTTCAGACATTTTGAGATAAAAGCTTTCAGCTCTTTTCAAATATACAAATTCCCACAGAAACAAGTGGCCTACTGCATTGCTGAAGGACTGATTCAAAGGGTAGACTGGGAATTCACTGACAGATCCCTGTGCATGCTTTCCTAGCTATAAGCCTGCAAGTCAATGCTGCGTGATAGAAAAGCCTCTGTTTCTCTCTGCTAGAATTTATACCAACTTCTCCTCTTAATTTCCAGGCTTGGAACTAGCAATTGAGCCAGCAATTTATGAAACACCCCTCAAGACAAAGAAAGAAAACTTCAGATTAAGTTTCAGAATCTCCAACCTTTCCTACTCCCCGGAACTGCAGGACTCCAGGTCACAGATGTACCAAGTGAACAAAGAGAAAATTGAGAAAGAGGTAAAACTAACAGCAACTGCTTGATTTCCATGTCCAAATTGAGTATTAAATTTACTCAGTTTTCCTCAATTGTTTTGTTTCTTCCCATCAGCTTGATATGCTCAGAACTAGCAGCCTGAAGGACTACTTTGCTGGCTGTACCGTTGAGAGCTTTGGGTAAGTCCTACTTGAGTCCCAAAAGAGCAGTTAGCAGAAGAGCCATTCAGGGCCACAGCATGGTCTTTATGCTTCATTGCTGTGTGCTCTGGATGACATAGGGGAAGCACCTTCAGTCCCTCTATCAGCCCTTTCTTTAACACAAAAGGTTCCTGTCAAACAAGAGGTGGTTTTGTTTCCATGCTAGCAGATCTATTGTCATGCATAAACGATTCCAGAGTAAAACAAATACATTCATTCTCGTTTAACTTATTTGAACAAGCACATTAGCAAAACAATCGGCAGAACGGTCCATCCTGAAAACAAGCTCTACTTCTCTGTGTCTTCTGCAACACCTCTTTAGAGGAAGAAAAAACCCAGAGCTGATTCACCCTCTTCAAAACGCCTTACCCGGGATTAAATCAGTGCTTGATTTCACAAGGCTGCATGAGCTCCTGTCTCATCCAGCATAAACTGCAGAAACTAATCCCGTGCTAATAAAGCTCTGCTTAGACATCTGCGGACCTGAGCCTGATTCTGAATCCTTCTCCCTGCCTCTACCCTGCTCTGTTTTCCTCTTCTCCCACACTGGTGACTCTGGCTGTCATCCTCCAGGCCTGTCAGTGGGAAGACTTACGTGAGTGTTGCCTCCATCTGCAAGTTCACACCTGAATCCTCAAGGACTTTGCAAAAGCAAGAGTTGTATGAGGAGCTGAAACACCTGACACAGGGATTCACCAAGCTGGGCCCCAGCTATGAACTTGAAGAGCAGAGCCTGGTTGTTGAAGGTGAGAGCTCCTGCAGTAACTTTGTGGGAATGCTTATAAGCTTTGTTTTAATCACCTCTAGAGTGCTCTGTTTCTCACCTGTCCTACCCTTAATTTCCAGGTTACTCTCCAATCAAGACAGATGATCAGCCTGAAAGATCTGGTAAGTGGTTTTTGGGAATAGTGAGCACTTGAACTACAGGAAATTAGCATCACATACCTTGAAATGGAGACTAGATCCATGCAAGAGCCCAGAAGCTGGCAGCAAACAGCAAGGTACCATCAGAGCCAGCCAGCCTGAGGAGAATGGAACTGAAGGACAAGCAAAAGGGAAATGGTTTTGAAGGTCTGGCACAAAAATGTGTTTAGAATTGCAGTATTTACAAGAAATCCAGATACAGTGTCACAAGCACAGCCACAGCCCCAGAGCTAACAGTAAACAGGAGAATGAAACACAAGTTCTCAGTTGCTTTTCCATGCACCACAATCATGCTGACAAAAGTAACTTCAGCTTTTGCAGACATCCTTAGCCCTGTCCCCTTCCCAAAAAGGGTCTACCCAGCAGCTAAGAGAGAACTTTGTCTCTCTGAACATCCCTGAAACCATCTGAGGGCTCTGACACACACTGAGGTGAAATTTAAAGTTGTACATCCTTTAGGGGGCCTAAAAGGATGCTAGGGAGGGACCCTTCATTAAGGACTGTACTGATAGGACAAGGGGTAATGGTCTGGGGGGGTAACATGGCAGGGGGCTGGAAACTGGATGATCTTAAGGTCCTTTCCAACCCTAACTATTCTATGATTCTATAATCCTATGATCCTATCCTTAGGCCCTCACTCAATTTAACTGAAGTTTCTTTATGCCCCCCCAACCTGTCATTGCTGGGGCACATTTGCCCTGCAGCCAGGGGAGGCCAGATGCTCTTTCAGTAATATTGCCACACTTATGCATTGAACTTTTCCAGGGCAAGGTCTCCCTCTGTGTCCTATGCACAGGAGTCCAAAGCAACCTGATGTGCTCTTATTTTGCCTTTGCAGGGCTACAGCTCTGGGCAATTATCCTCATCTGCATTTCCATCCTGCTTGGCTTCATTCTCCTCCTCTTGTTATGCTTCCTGGTAAGTGGTCCCTTTGCTGTCCTACCTCCAATGGCTCTGGCAGTGCCCAGCCACCTGCGGTGTTGCAGGAGGAAAGTTCAGACACATCCAAAGAAAGCCCAATTGGAAGCAATGCTTGACATGCACAGTAACAGCAAATGGCGTGCCAAATCCTCCTTCAGTTCGTGACAGCTCTTTCAAGGACTTGTGCACAGGAGAATGGAGAAGAGTATTTATAGTCAGCTAAGTAGATTTCTAGGAAGGAAGCAGTGAATCATGAGTGAAAATCCTATGCAGAGAGACAAATAGATACTCAAAGGCCAACAACAAGATGGCAAGCAGGTTGAATTAGGGGATCTCCTGCAGCATTTCTTAAACCTCTTCCCTGTTCAACTGTCTGAGGAGTGATCGGGTTAGAGATGAGGGAGTATAGATGACATTTTTAATAACATTCAGGAATCACATCCTGAATGTTGTATTCAATGCTCTTAACACACAGACTGTAGCAGCCTCACGGGGCTGTGCTCCAGCTGCATACCTCATAAAGAACAGGACAGATTCTCTTCTGATCTCTAGTGTTGATTTGGTGGGGAACAGCATCTTAACAGCACCATTTCAAAAGTAACTTGGTTTGCTTTGCATCAGCTAGGAGAGAACAGCTAAATCTACACAGAACACAGATTACTACCCTTAGAGGTTCAGGATTAAAAATTACAGTCAGCAAGATTAAGGAGAGGAAAAAACAGATTCAAAACCAGGGGCTGTGCTAGTGTTTGCCTAGGCAGCTTCAGGCAAGTGTCTTATTCACAGTGTCCCTCCATCCACCTGGCAACGTGATTTGTGAGCATCTCATGAAAGGCAAGCTGCCGACCCATGTTTTATCATTAACATTGTTCTTTTCCCACCAGATTGTCTTTTGCCTAAGAAGAAAGTCACATCTGTACCAGGTTCAACAAGGCATGTATGGGGTGTACTTCCCACATCTGAGCACGAGAAAAGTGCATTAACGTAACAGTCAAAGTCTGTCCCCACAGAACTGCTTGTCCATTGATGAAGGAAAAGTGTATATAAGTAATATAAACATGTTTCTTTAATAAATTATGTTTAGCATTTTCTCTTGTCTTGAGGCAATCCTTGCAGTGCTACCACAACCATTTTCATACTGTGGTAAACTGCCAACAATGCAGAAGTTGAGGAAAATACTTCTTTAAAGCACTGCAGTATTTCATACAAATATTACACAACCAACAGAAAACATAAGACTACCAACCAACAAAAAACAAACACTATCAGGAACTGTAGCTTGCAAGGCCCTTCAGTGATGTCAGCTTTCTAAAAGGTTTAAAAGTTAGACTGCTTCATAGATTTTTTGGGGTTGATGTTGTAAACTGAAAGACTTCAGCTGGATTTTAGCTTTCCTCCAATTTATCTTTTAAATGTAAGTATTGTAAATCAAGGCCAGGTTGGATGGGACTTGGCACAAGCTGCTCTAGTGGAAGGTGTCTCTACCTGTGGCAGGGGTTGGAAGTAGATGAGCTTTAAGGTCCCTTCCAACCCAAACCATTCCATGATGCTATGTTTTCACGCATTTGAAATTCCGTCAAGAGATTACGTAAAGACACGTTGTTAAATCTGAGTGACACAGTCACCCTATATCTTTTGAGATTGATGCTGATTTCAGGCAAATAAATGCCACTCATTGCCATGAAGCTGTAGCCCTTTGTATTTCCTCTGTGGCAATACTTTTCATCCCAAATCAAAAACTACTGAAATCCCTGAACTTCTGCTCCTCGGTTGTCAACCCATAGTGCAGTGCCTGATGTTAGTGATGAGGACCTTCTACTGCCCCTCCAGATTACCTGAGCAAGACAGACTTGCCTGAGAACGCCTGTTGCATACCTCAATCTCAGAGCACAGGAGATGGTGCTGATCTCTAGGTAATTGATACTATCATTAGCTGAAATTTCTGCTGAAAGTGAAAGCACTAGAGTTAGAATTAATGAAAATAACGTGATTAGTCATTAATCCTTCCACTGTAGGCAATGTTTCCACTCAGTCAAGCTGGCATTTTGCTTTCAAAGTAAAACTCCCCAGTGACAGGTTGGACCAGGCTGTTCCCCAGTCCGGTTCTATAGTGCAGAGTGGAGTTACCTACACAGAGGTTTAGAAGCCTGGTTGCTCAATCAAACAAGGTTTTTTTTTCCAAGCACCTTATATTATGTCAGCAGCACCAGATGAAAAGCTTTCAGACCTACTTGTGAAAGGCAAGTTTCCATGCCACCCAGTGCACAGTGGCTGCAACAGCCATTGTGTGACCAGAAGACTGTGAATGGGAAGGACTTCCCAGCGCAGGCTCTGACTTCACCTAAGTCTTAGCTTTTCTCCAATTTATCTTTTTAAATGTAAATGCTGTAAATCAAGGCCTGGTTGGATGGGGCTTGGAGCAAGCTGCCCTAGTGGAAGGTGTCCCTGCCTGTGGCAGGGGGGTGGAACAGGATGAGCTGTAAGGCCCCTTCCAACCCAAACCACTCCATGACTCTATGAAAAATGCCTTTCTGAACAGCTGCAGCCACACATGCTGAGCATCGCCCTCTCCCTAGCACAGCCACTAGCGCTCACTGGCAGCACAGGATGCCCCACGCACATCCAACCCCACATACCTTTGCTACCATGGGCAGCCACGAGCACTGACACCATGGGGAGAGTCAAACCCTAGCCCTGCCAGGTAGTGTGCCATACCCAACACCCAAAACTACAGAGTCATAACTAAAGCTGAAACACACTGAGAAAAGGGCACCAAGATAACTGAGAGAGGAGAAAGGGATCAAGCAAGCAGCAGCAGCTTGCAGGGAGAAAGGGCCAGCCTCAAGGACAGCATGGTGCTCATGAGCCTCCCTATGGGGCTGCTTTCCAAGAGGAAGGAACCCTCGCACACCACAGTGCCTCTCAAGCTCCCTGTATGCCATGTCGCAATGCGCTGTGTTATGGTTGGATACCTGCCCACGTTTGCTATGGAGCTGCTGCAGCAGTGACGCAGACAGCTCAGACTCTGCCCCCAGGCAGAGCCTGGGGCTGGCTGACAGCAGAGTAAGAGGACAAAGAGGCTCAGCTTGACCTCAGGGATCTGCCCAGGCTGCGGTTCCATCAACACATCCCCCTCTGTGGCTGCTTCCTCCCAGCACCACCTTTGGTCTCCCACTGCCTCTCCTCTCCCTTTGCACTGCAGATGCGCCCGCGCTGCTCCTCAGCATTTCTACCCTTGTGCTTGTCTTCACGGTGGAACTTGGTGATCTTAAGGTCCTTTCCAGCCCTAACTATTCTATGATTCTATGTAGCTCAGCCCACAGTCTCCGCTGCTACTGGCGGGGGATCCTGACATCTGGTAGCTCCCAATCATCTCTTTTCTCAGCATGTGGCAAAGTGGACTTATCCAGAACTGCCTTGGTAATTGCTGCTCAGTAAGAGACAGTTTATCAGTCTTCTTTTCAGCTCTTTAAACATTTTGTGCTGGAAACAAGCCTGAACTGCAGCAATAAAAAGATTCAGCTGCTTCTCATCATTCACCTCAGCAATTCCTGATCTATTATAGAGAGATAAGTGCTCCATCTGCTTTGGAAACAGTCATCTAAAAACCCTTTGTGCAGCATGGGCACCATTCAACAAGGGCACACATTCAGATACCTCTTCAACCTTCTGATCTCAGCATCAACCCAGCATCACTTCCCAGCAGCAGAACTCAACCATTTCCACACCCCCAGCAGAGCACTGCCTGCACAGTGGAGTCACAGCCCCACCATCAGCCTGGGGCATGGGCTCCAAGATGATGCTGAAACCCTGCAATGGACTACCTGGTTCTCAGCCCTGTCTGTGCTCTGCTGCCTTCCTGCCACCCTCACAACCCAGGTGCACGTGGTCACTTGTCCATCCCCACAGCCTCTCCATCCTCACAACCTCTTACACAGCCCTTGCACCGACAAGCCTATGGTGTCTGCTACCAGGGCCAATGCAACAGCATCACGGTGACATTGTCACCCGTGCCAGGGTCTCACCACAAAGCAGGAATGGATGGAGCGTCCCTCACCAGCCAGGGTTCACCTCCACAGAGCTGTGCAATGGCTCAGCCAGCACCTGAATTTCATGTCACGGTTTGCAGAAAATCCGCTCACATGATGCTGCTGCCCATGTACCCAGACCCGCACAGGAGGGATCTGCTCCCTGCAGAGAGGAGCAGGAGCCACGGGAAATACCACACAGGGTCAAGCTCAGCACCAAACACAATCCACAAAGGCATTGTGCCAAATTGGATGAACTTCTGAGAAACTCCACTGGACCTTTTGAAGTTTCCACAGGATGTGGTGGGAGAAATGTGGGAGGAATATGTGATGCTGCAGGGATGTGAGAGGGATGCCACAGGAATGCTGCAGAAATGCTGCAGGGATGGTGCAGAAATACGGGAGGGCTGCAGGAGGGATGCCACAGGGCTGCTGCAGGGATGCAGGAGGCATCTTGCAGGGCATTTTCCCACAGCTCTCTGACAATCAAAGGGCATTTGGCTCTCAAATTGACTCCAAGTGACCACTTTATTTCCCCTGAGACTTTCCAGAGAAAAGTTCTTATCTCACCAGAAACCCAGGCTAAGGATGCTGGACTGCCTGGGATGAACAAGCCAACAGCAGCATTGCTGGCCCGGGTCAACTGCTGGCTGCTGCCTTCCCAGGGATACACTCAAAGATGGGGCTCCACCATGCGCCCAGTGCAGCTGCAACCCCGGCCCAGTGCCCTGCAGAGCAAAGAGCTGCACCTTTGTTTCCTGTGACCTGAAAGGGGAAACAAGGAGATGAGGCACAACCCAGGGCTGTTATTCTGCATCCCTCATATCAGCTGAAAAATCAAGCACCTCACTTTCAGCTTATACCTTTTTCTGTTACAGAGGGGCAGGACTCTGGGTAACTTTGTGGTGAGCACAGCCCTCTTGGGCAGGTATTGCTGCAGCCCACAAACAGCTGTCACATCTGCAGTGGTTTTAGCCCAGCAAATCCCCCCACCTCCCGTTTGTGCTCAACAAAAAGACAGAGCAGCAGCATCTTTCGCACCCCACTCATCCCCAGGGCAGATTGGGGTGGAGAGTGGAAAGGCAGAGATCAACCATCCTCTGGGGCCGCTGCCTGCACTCACAGAGGCAGCTCTTCTGCCTGCTCCATGGTATCACCTGCAGATAGATACCTGGGCTCTGCTATCACTGTCCACCACCTTGCTCCTACCAGCAAAGAGCACAGCCACCAAACAGGGAGGAAGTTTCTTGGTGGTTAATAAGACCCCTTCTGGCCACCCTTTTACCTTCCCAGAGGTACTTTCCAACCCACATCTGCTTTTTCCAATGGAGAAGGATGGGTCCTTTCCTCAGTTTGTGTGCTGGGGAAGAGGGTTCATGGCAGCAGTGATTGCACAGAGGCTTTTGGTGAGGGTGTGAGTTAAAGAGCAGTCAGAGCCCTTCCAGACCATAGCCACTTTTCACCTGTAGCTCCTGTGTTAAAGTCTGCCTTCCACCTGCCAATGCTGTGCGAGGCCTGGGGTGACACAGCCTGTGCTTGTCAATGGCTGATGTCTTGCAGATGTGCAAACTTACCTGTGTCTTTGGAGGGTGCCTGGGAGATTGGCACAGCCCAGCAGCTTGAAGGACCGGTGCTCAGCTCTGAGATACCTGCTGGTTGCAACTGGGGGACAGCATCATCAGGCAGCGATGGACATGGCTTCTTTGTGCCAAAGGGATTAGTGCAGCTCAGGCTTCTCCTGAGCCCTTTTTGGTGATATAAAGCAAATGTGACATGAACAAGTCAGCCTCTGGCACATCACAGGCTCAGGGCCTGAAGGGGACAGGTCAACTCAACCTGCTCGGCACTGGAGCCCTGCACTTCTCAGTCGCAGCAATGTGCTGGGACTCCATGTGTGTGATTTAATAGGACAAGAAATCCCCTCATCTGCCTTTTCAGGAAAGAAAGGGACCAGGAAGAACGGGACGGTTTGATTCTGAGGTTAGGCAAAACACTGTGGTTATTTAGTGGAAAGTCTTTTTCTGCTTCAATCTCATTCTCATGCCACGCTGGTTTTTCTTGCTGTATTAAAGAAATGCAATGACTGTGGGAGGTGTGAACTAATGCTGCCACACCAGGAAGGTGATGATGGTCTGACGTCTCATAGCAATGTTCATCAGACTCTCTGCTCAACCAGAGTGTGAACAAGTACAGTGGAAAAAAAGGGACATAATTGATCTTTTAAGAAAAAAAACAAACTGAATAGCTGTGAGACAACCTCATCAGCAAATGCTACTTTAGAGCACAGACATTTGCCTCTTCCTCCTGGGGCAAGTGTTATCTTTTAAATACAACCTTTGCACTCCCTTCCCTTTCACTCATGTTTTCTCCTCCATCTGTTCCACACTTGCCAAGATCACTTAATTTCCCCACCAAAAGCCCAGAGCTGTCATGTGCTGCTGCATGAGAGCTGCCCTGTCCTCACCCACCACCACCCCATCCCTGCTTTGCCAGGGGCTTTGACGCAAGAGTGACACTGTTTGGCAGACAGCAAAACTTCCCTGTGATTTGTACACATGATTGGCTTGGACATGAGCCTCATGACATGTCATTCCTGGGCCAGGGAGTTGGCTAGAGCTGAACCTCCTCATGCAAGCAGAGAGCTGGCCTCAAGCATCCACGTGGGTTACACACAGATGGTTGTCCTGTTGTTATGGGCTCCTGCACACACAGAGGCTGCTTCCCTGCTTGGAAAGGTTTTTCTCTGCTGCAGGAGGGACCCATTGGTGCGGCAGTCCTGGCGCTGAGCTCAGTGGGAGGTTTCTTGAGGGAGAACCACTCCTGTCCACACCATCACTTTCCAACCTGGCTGCAAGAGCAAGAACAAGAAGAGCAGGAGCAGGGATGAGGAGACTTGAACAGGAGACAATTGGGAAATGCAGCTTGCTGTTTTCCAGAGGGTATCTCATGAGTGGAAATGGCCTGGCAGGGAGAAGGAGCACTAAAAGCGGCAGATTGTTTCAGCACCCTTCACATCACATCTTCATTCTTAACCTGCACTTGAATTCAGGAACTGCTCCCCGGCCCACATTCTGATGGTGGCTCATCCCAACCAGCTGGGCAGAAAACAAGCTCAGGAAGGGCTAAACCTGAAGATGTAACAGGGCCTCCAGTATCTAATAATTGAAACCTCCTTTCATGTACTCGATATCCTACCACTGATGCTCTTGTGCAGCAATGTGGTTAACAGTGGTGTTTTCTCCCTTTCAGAGGTCTGTGAGTACACATGCACAATCACAGCACATCTCACACCTCTTACCATGATGCAACTTATTCATCTGCAAGCAACAAACCCCTGCCAGGCTTCTCCTCTTCCTAGGCAGCCCTTCCCTCTCACTCAGGGTGCTGAAGGCAGCACCATAACAGACAATACAGATGGACATCAAAAAGGCTGAGTTTTGTAGGACCAAAGCAGCACTTGCTCATCCAGTATTGCTCTCCACACCTTTATGACCACTGCAGCTGTGCACCAGATGTTACAGTGAGTGTTCATCTCTGCAAGCACCAGTGCTGAAACAGCCCAGTGCTCTGGATCTGTGCATAGAGAGGGATAGATCAGCAGCACAGAAATAGCAGACAATTTCTAGGTTCAACTCAAACATGGTAAAACTTAACTTAGACTAAGACTTCCGTGGAGATTTGGCCAATTTTACACAGAAAAATGGCATTGAAGGGGTTCTATGAAGGCTCCAATTGTGCAAGCTGGAGTTGCAGGCACTGCCAAGGTCACCTGGGATTCCTGATGGTGGAAAAGCCAACCAGAAATATGACAGTCATTTGCTCAGAAAGTGTGAGATGAGACAGGGATGGGGCCAGCACTGGTTGACTTCACACCTTTTCAAGCACCCTTCCGCTCCCTCCGCAGGGTCAGGCAGCTTACACAGGCTCCAGGTTTGGCCCTGCATCAGTGCCACAGCAAAGACACAACAAACAGGAAGCGTTACTCATTTCCTAGTCATCTTCAGATGAATTATGCCCACAGAAAGTCACCTTTGGGTGCCTGCAGGTTTAAACCCATCAGGGTCATCCCACAGTAGGCCCTGGGGGCTACGACTCTCAGTGCAAACACCAAACCCATCACTGGATCCATCCCAGATAGGGTGGTGAGCTGCTGTACCCCCGCATCCCTTGCTGCATAAAGAAATGGCTGCAGGCACATGCACAGTGTTGAGAAAAGCTGGTCCAGCAGTGAAAGGGAAGGGCAGGAGCAGGGGGGAGGCAGTTTCTTCTGGAGAGGTAACTTGTAAGCAGCCTTCTTGCTATGGGCTGTCCCTACCAGCTCTGAGGGGAAGAGAGGACAGAGGGAATAGGACAGGAAATCAAACCACTTGTGGTTCCTTTTCATCTGACAGTGTCACTGCATCAAGTTTCACACCTGAAGAGTGGTTGTTGCACTCTGGTTTCCCTTCATGCCAGCTAGTACAGTAAAGCTGCCCCTCTCATGCTGCAGCCCAGGGAGTCCAGCCTCAGCAGCTGCTAGCATGAATGTCTGCACACTTCTCTGCTCTGATCTCTGCAGCAAAGTACAAAAGATCAACTGTCAGGAGAGTTTATCCCTGAGGGTTATCAGTATAGAAGATGGAGAGCTGAAGGAAAGCATATTTATGGACAGAGGAATCAGAAAGATGCTTTCCCCACAGCCTGCTGAACCTGTGCCCTTCATCACAGCTCACTGCGCTCCTGCTGAACAGCACTTGTCTCCATGGGATGTATTTATCACTCCAGCTCTCCCTGAGGAGGAAAGTTAGGTGCAGAATCAGTCCCAACAGACAGGCAACGCATTTTGCAGCTTCTAGAAACTGATTTATTAGGCACAATGTGTTGACACACTGCCACAGTTCAGATGACCGTTGTACAGCTCACACTTGGGACCCTCTTTTCCAAACCAGTTTGAGGGATTATTATATCCCATGCCAGGTACTATGGTTTGTCCTTTTACACAGTCTTATTATTGGTGCAGTTCTTTATTAGCCATGAAATGGTTTCTGGAAAACAACTCTTGACAATTCTCTTCATTGTCTAGAGCATGAAATTCTGGTGAGAATAGCACAACACAAAAAGGATCAGGGTCATTCTGTGAGCAGCAGAACAGCAAAGAGGGGACTCCCAGGGATCTGAGCTTGGGCTCCCACTGTCATCCCTGGTTTCCAGCAGGGCTGAGCGGGCAATGCAGTTTTCTACAAGTCTATGCATGCAAACATATTAAGGCAGAGGAGAGCAATTTGCAGGTGCTTATTTTCTTTGAGATTAGGTTGGTTTTGTCCAACATGTCAACAAATGGTTAGAGCTAACTGACAGAAATATCAGATCTACATTGGCCTCCTTTCTTTAGGAAAAAGGACAAAACATGAAAGGATCACTGAGGACAAGAAGTCACAGCTATATACCTGGAATACGTCTCTTGAAAACTATCTTTGGCTTGTCAATTGAGGTGACTGAGGAACAGCATGAAATAAGCTTTACTGAAGCTATTGCTCACTGAGGCTCAACCGACTTTCAGCTCAATGAATGAAGGCACAGCTCAAGCTGCCTCCTGCCTCACATAGCCCTGAGCTATGTGGGGAGCTGGGTTGAAGTTCTCCAGCTGTATCACACCTCCTCACACTCACCATGGCTGCGGTGCAGACTTTGCCAAAGGCTAAGCAGTCGGAAGCAGGATGGACAGGACAAGTATCCCAGCAGATACTCCGTGGTAGGGGGTTGGAACTAAATCATCCTCAAAGTCCCTGCCAACCCAAACCATTCTATGAGTACATATACTGCATGCAGCAGGCACTTAGGTAAAAGGGTGTAAAATACATTAAAAGGGGGAAGGAGCTGGACCCAAATACATTAGATAAAATCAAACGAATTCTGGAGATCTGGAAAACAGCAGTCTCCGTAGACAGATGCAAACCCTTGTCATCGGGAATAGCTAAAGCCAATGTGAAGATTATGCTAGAAATGTCTTAGCATGAACACTTCTTGAATGCTTGGGGATGGAGCAGAAGCACCACGTGGGAACTAAGAGCTTGCTCAGCCTGGGAGCAGGTTCCCACTTCGCTGAAGCTCCCCAACACATCTCAGTGTACAAATGTGGAGGGAGCATTTCCCACAGCCCAGCTGACATGGGTGAAGCCTCCGGAGGGAACCCCCCTGGTAGAGTTACATCCATAAAGGGGACAGACCTGCAGAACATGTCAGACACCTTCCTCCCTGCCCTGGTCATTGCACACTTCTGCATCCCCTCCTTCTTTCACAGAAGTGAAACCATGCCACGTGTCCTTTATGAACAGATGAAGGATAACTGTTTTCATCAGTAGTTTCTCATGTCAAGCAATTAAGAGTTCAGACACATTAGTGAAGATGAAGGCCAACAGTGAAGGAAAGGTAATTAAAACAGTTGCTACCCCAAGCAGTTGTTGTGTTACATGGGTACCACCTCTACTGTCTTAGCCTCTTCCTGCCCCAGATTTTAGCTTGGTTTGTAAGCAGAGCAGCTGTGTGAAAGTCATGCTTACACAACAACTGCAAGCTCTGGCAGGTTCTACCTGGCAGGATGGACACTGTGGCCAGTTCCAGTTGTGTTCTAGTGATGCAGCCCAGATCTATAATTCCCTTACCATTTATGCAAAGCAAGGAAAATGACTTCCCTCTTTTGAAGCCTAAGATATTTTCCTCCCACCCCCTCCTTTCAAACCCTTCATGTCTTTAGAAGGTCTTGGTCCCACAGCAGGCCATTCCTCTGCTACATCAGTGGGAGTCCAGGCCACTCTCCTCCAAGCTGCTGAGGGCTTTGGTCTTAATACGGAGCTTATGAGGTAGGGCAGTGTAGCTTCGGCCCTTCATATGATCTTCTGAAGGGCATGGCAGGCTGCATGGCTGTAGAGGAAAGGGTTTGGGCACTTGTTGCTCATCATCTTCATCTGAGACAGTTGTGCTGCTTCCTTTGCTCACCTCGGCTAGGTTGGGGGACGGGCACAAGAAGCAGGAGCTGTTTGAAAAAGGTAAATGGAAGGCATATTTGTCTGGGCAGTGGTAACTATGGAATGGAGAGAAAACTGTGGATGTGAAGGATGCATCAAGCCTCATAGGCTCCTGAAGGCCAGGTGTGTCCATGGCAGTTGCCTTGGAGTCACAGGCAGGGATGTAACTGGATGGGCCAAAGGCTCTGCAGGAAAGGTCTGCTGGCTCCAGCACCTTTGGCACGAAGCTCTTTGATGTGAAGAAGCAGGGATCTGCCTCGAGGTGCGGGGAGGCTGCTCTGTGCCCTCTGAAATAAACTCCCAGGAAATCCTGGAGGGAGTGACTCTGGTGAGTGCTGGTGTCTGGGCTGATGAGTCCAAAGCGCAGCTTCAGGGACAGCAGCTCTGTCCTGAGGATGTAGTTCTCCTCACTGAGAGCAACCAGCTGGCTCTCCATGGCAAAGTCATTGAGACGCCTCTTCTGCCGGGAGCGCTTGGCAGCCTCGTTGTTCTTGCGCCTCTTCTCCCAGTACATGTTGTCCTTCTTGTCATCCGGCATGAACTCCCGCTTGCGCCGGGAGGGACCACTCACATGGCTGTGGAAGAACTGAGGCTTGGTCTGCTGAAGTGCAAGCTCACTGATGGTGCTCAGCGGTACCAAGTTTTCCATGGTCGTGAACATAGCTGGGTTCTGCCAGAATTAGAACACAAAACTGTGACCACGAAAGGTGCTTTTAATTAATACCAATCAATAAATTAATACAGCCATGTGATTGTTTTCTCTGTTGCAGTCATACCAGGAGCACTGAGTACAGCACCATGCACATACATACCCTGAGGACAGGATCCCTCGACTATTGCTCATTTTGGAGGCACGTTTTCAAAATGCTGTCAGCACATCAGTGCATTCACATCTCAACAGTGCCTGCAAAGTCCATTGCAGAGTACCCAAAAAATGTGTAAGGCAAAGTTAAAAGGACATATTTTGTGACTCAGTGAACAATCATGAGCACTTTGGCTAACTAACTTCAATCAGGATAATAAAAATTCTGCAACATAAAACTTGCCACCCACTAATCTCATTGCCCCTGTTATACAGATAGGGAAGGGACAGGGAGAACAACTGATTTACCTCAGTCATATGTCTTATTAGCAACTGAAGCACAATTACAGAAAGCTGGGCCAGCACTCAGCCTGATAAGCCATCACCTCTACAGGATTACCCTAAAATGGTGCGCTGATTTTGGCTGGGATAGGGTTAATTTTCTTCCTAGTAGCTGGTGCAGTGCTGTGTTTTGGCTTTAGTCTGAGAACAAGGCTGCTAGCACAACAATAGTTTAGCTGGTGCTCAGTAGCACTTACCCTGATCAAGGGTTTTTCAATCTCATGCTCTGCCAGTGATGAGGGGCACAGGAAGCCAGGAGGAAGCAGAGACAGGACACCTGAACTAGCCAAAGGTGTGTTCCATAACGCAGCACATCAGACACAGTATAGAAACTGGGGGAGATACCTGGAATTGGCAGATCACTGCTCAGGCTGGGCTGGGTGTCAGACAGTGGGTGATGAGCAACTGAGTTGTACTTCTAATTTTTCTTGGGTTTTATCCTCTTTCTTTTTAGTTCTTCATATTATTACTGATACATTGTTGTGTTATTAATATTATAATTATATTTTACTTTATTTCAATTGCTAAACTGTTCTTATGTCAACCAAGAGGATTTTACCTTTTCTTTTTCAGATTCTCATCCTTATCCCACTGGGCAGTGGTGAGGAGGGATGAATGAACAAGTGGCTGCATGGTACTTAGTTGCTCACTGAGCTTCAACCATGATAGAAGGGCCAATTGTTTCACTTTGCTTAGCAACTAATGTGCTGAAGCATTGTTATTTGCCATGGCTCAAGCCCCACAGACCTTGCTTCATGACCACATGACTGTTGGGACCCACAAAGATCAACATATAAGTAATGGTCAAGATGCCACTTTTCCAAGACTGTAATGAAATCAGGCCTCACTGGGTAGCTAGAGTAACAATAGTACCTACTTATATAATTGGAAAATGCTTTTCTGAGTCATGGGGACACCATCACCAAGGTTCCCTGCAGGGCTGGTCTGAGGCTGGGGGAGAAGGTCTGCCTGACATTTTCAGCCGAAAATGTTGTGTCTTCCACCTCCCAAATAAAAAAAGTTTCAGGCTGAAAATTGCCCAAACTCAGAGGCAATAAAATCAATATAAAGTCCCAAAACCATTATTCAGCTTTTAGCCAGAAATGAGAACACTGAGCCTAAAAATGCTAATCTTATGTAGAAATTAATGGATTAAGTAATCTGATGCTTGCAGATAAAACATCAATTCTTTATATTTACAGATTTAGAGACCTTTAGCATCAGCAGGTTGTTATCATCTGTGACCTCTGCACAATGTAGACCGGCAAAATAGATCTAATCACTACCCAGGTTTGCTCAGCATGAGCAGAGGTCTGTTCTGCTTTAAATCACGACAAGATCCATGAAAGTATTCCCTGTCCAAATGAGTGTGATTTTTTAAGTTGGAATTTGTAATGCATTTGGTTTAATTTAGCCAGAAGTCTTTGAGCTCTCAAACAGTAAGCAAAGGTTCTGAGGGCAACTAAAGACCAAAACAAAAAATGCCTTTAGCATAAGTTTGGGGTAATTCCTCTAACTTTTGATCAAAATTACTTCTGATCTCAAAGCATCAAAGGGAGAATCTGAATGAGTGTACTTGTGGTTTTTGACAGTGTCAAGAGGCAGAAATACGCTATTGTCTCAGGGTTTAATCACTTACCAGGAATTTGTCAGGTTAGAATTTGACATGACTGTCCTTGAATGAGTCAAGGATCAGCATGTGGCCTTTCAGTGCGTAAACTCATCACCGCACTGGCCAAAGCAGGTTTTCCTCCCTGTCCTCCTCTTGCTCCAGGTGCCTGATCCTATAACAAGTTTTGAGATTACTGTAACTAACATTCACTGCCCAACAGAGCAGGGAAGCATGGGAAGTAAAAGGAACCCAAAACAGCCATTTGTGAGACAGAACAAGAAAAGTTATGAAGAACCTGAGCTCTTCCTTCCAGCAAATTAATGTCAGGACTTTCGTTTATCCCTCACACTCTAATCCATTGTGCCAAGGTGGAAATTTCCTTCAGAGCTCAGCTTAATGCTGTGTGGATTGAAGTGGATGAAGGTAAAAGAGAAGTGATGGTTGAGTCCAGGATAAAAGGCAGGAGCTAAACCAGAGGGAGGGTACAGTTACACTTACTCGGAGGTGGAAGATTAAGAAAGAGGTTGGGTGTGAAGTGAGAGGCAGGATCTACCCTTTTAAGGGCAAGGAATGCAGATAGAGCTGGGCCAGCATGTGAAAGCATCAAGGTTTAGGCCACAGAGTCTAACCTGTATCTGTTATTTGTATCTGCAATCCATAATGTCGCACGTATACCCACATGACATTTGTCTTGGGACACTTCATGAGTGCAGCCTCCATCAATCAAGTGTACAAGGTGACACACAGCTTATACCCGGAAGGAGAAGTGGAACCATTAATATTAGTAACAACAGTAGAACTGTTTTGGGCAAGTGCATTATGCAACTAATATTTCCTAAGGTGCATTGGTGTCTGTTATTGCTGTGGCTGTAAATGTAGAAGACAATTCCTAATGTCTTGCCAGAACATCAGCCACATTCTGTAGCAACTGAAGAGAAAACAAAGCCCCTAAAATGTTGTAGAATTATGGTGTTCCTTCATTTTTCACCTCTGATTTGCACTGTATCTTCTACTTTTGTTCAGCCTGAGCATCTTTAGGAAGCCCTACTTCCCTAGAGAGAGCAGTCTTAGAGCTTTTCCAGCTTCTTACCTTTCTGAGTACACCAAAAGACAGTTAAATACATGAAGATATGCAATAAAAGTACCCTTCCCACTTCTACAATGCATCTGATCACCTATGAAGGGGTATATGTGCAGTGTCATAGTTCAATGCTGACACTTAATTTGCACCTCTGTGAAAATAAGGGCACATCTGAGGTTTCTGAACATGCACTCTACCTGGTTGAAAGATCCTTATTTCTGGTAAAACTCCTTTCCTTCCCCTAACAGAAAACCATATTAGCACTCAGGCTTCAGAGATTTGGTTCAGACCTATCTCTCCTTCTTTCTCTTATCTCTGCTCTGAGCAGCGGATCGGAGCAGGCTGATAAATTGTACTTTCCAGCAGTTCGTACAAAGCCCTCCAGGAAAAACATATGTCTAACAGGAACTGATTCATTGCAGATCTGTAAGATGATACACACTTTTCTTTAATCAGAACACATTGCATCATGAAACAGCTGGTAAGTCTCAGTTTTCTGTGATTGTAAATCAAGCCATCAACCCTCAGATTGTTCTCTTTCCCAAGGATATAGTAAAATTAGAATAGATCCTGGAAAGTGCAATCAGAAAAGTCATAGATTCAGATCTGCTTCTTTAAGCAGAAATGCTAACTCATTCTTTCTCAAGGATAAAGAACATATGCTGGAATTATCAGGCCATGGATTTCAAAGAAACAAAAAGAAACATCTTCATACAACATAAAATTGGAAGTTAAGAGTTTGTTGCTCAGGCTAATGTAGTCATTCAAAATATTAGGCCAAAGATCAGGCCAGGTGGACCTTTAAGCCAATTCAGTCTGACCATTCTTGGATCCTAAAGCATTGTGTGAATTTGACTGCTAAATGCATTTCCAGCTCTATCTGTTTCACACGGAGTGGTTTTGGTAATGGAGCCTTAAAGAATGAGGAGGAGAATTCTTAACAAAAACCACAAGAATGAAAAGCCAAGCATACATCTACATATATTTCAATTAAATAGGAGAAATCAATGTAATTAAACACGCATAGAGGGACTTGGTGTGTCTTCCCTGCGTTAGAGATTTCTTTTCTTTACTCTGAAATGAAAATGGTTGATTTGCTGTGGTATTCCCATAACACAGAACATCTCAAGTGGGAAGGGACCTATAACAACCGTTGAGTCAAATTCCCTTCTCATTGCATGAGTACCTTAAACTAAACCATATGACATGCACAGATTTCAGCACATACTACACACTTGATTTGCAATATCATTTTAAACAAAAGGAAGAAAGTTTCCATTTTTTTTTTATAAAGCACATAATTCCATTATGACATTAACTCCCCTACAGATAATTTTCAGATCAAACTTTTATTGCCAGCTCCCTCATCACACACGATTCATCACCCATACATGTAAGAGCCAATCCATGGAAATATCACTGCAGTTTACCTGCCTTAATTACAGACTTTAGGATTTAAAGAGTTTAAAGCAGCACAAATTTGAGCAAAGCTACCCTTGCTTTACACTAATGATAAAGGAGCTTGATAACTACCTATTTTTTCACTATTACATTATATCACCCTAAAGTAAATCAGAACTCAGCTGCTAATCTCAAGTCGCTCTAGTACATCAGTATCTAACCCACAGGAGTTATTCAGAATGTACACTGATAAAATGAGATAATAAAGAGGCCCCATGGCACGTTTTACAGCAGAAACCTATGAAGACTTTTACCAGGAACACTGCACTACAAGAATCTTAGCAAACAAGTTTTGACCCTTGCCGCTGCTTCTCCACCTTAGTAATAAGAAAGAAGTTCCATCTGTGTTTTGGTAGTATCTTACTATTTGAGATAAAAGGATATCATTGTAATTACTCATATTCTTGAGTATTTTACATTCATGCTAAAGCAGTGGTTAAAAGGTCCTACTGAGGGATACGTATCACTCACTTTTCATATCACAATGGCAAATCGCATGGTCTATTGATTAAAGTCCAGAAAGGGTCTAAGCACAGCAAATGCCATGGAGTTCAGGCATAGAGATCAACTACTTCTGTGAGTGCTCCAGAGGGAAAAAATCACTCTTGCTGGTGAAGATTTAAACTGAAATTCAAAGAAAAACTGACTCAGAAACAACTGTGATACGCCAAAGGCACAATTTTGCCAGGTGTCTATTTTGAAAACACAAATCATTGTTGGCTCAGAGTGCCGAATATTCCTGCAAGCCTGTCAATGTCTTGCAGTGACTTTACAGATGGATTTTCAAACTCAAGCATTTTCACCATCAGGCCACATTTTCTAAAGTCTGGTTTCCACTGAAGCTTTGCACTCATTTGGGCACTTGTTCAAAACATCAGATTCCAAGACCCCCCTCTAAGGATTTTCTGGAGTGGATCACTCTTGAAACCTGGCCACAACTACAGATGCCAAATACCTGAAAATCAAGTTTTTCTCTCTATTTCAGAGTCTAAAGAATATATTGAACTTTCTGATGTACTAAAATTCTAGGCTC
The DNA here is from genome assembly GCA_032466535.1 of Forpus xanthops. Lineage (NCBI taxonomy): Eukaryota > Metazoa > Chordata > Aves > Psittaciformes > Psittacidae > Forpus > Forpus xanthops. The sequence continues at coordinate 94,527 of JASSUY010031559.1, read as the reverse complement.
GAAGATACTGAATCACTGTCTCTGCAGCCTAATTGCAACACTTTGGTTGTTAAGCGGTTAGTAGAATTAGTTTTGTCTTTTGGTCTTGAGGTATGAGACTTCAAACTATGTAAACCTACACAAATTTACCAAACCACCTGCAGTAGAACTGCTGGGTCTTACAGCTTGTAAGCTGCATAAGCTTTCCTTGATTCCTTAGTCCTCGTGGTCAAAGCCCACACCGCTAGGGCTGCACTGTTCATAGTAACTACCCTCAAAACTAGGTTTTGATTTCTATCTGGAGCAAATTGACCTCTAAATTTAACTGTGGGTCTACAACAAGCCATAAAACTGGAAATGGACTACAAAACCCTTAAAACCCAAAAACTGTTAATGATTATTTGCAAGTAACAGAGTTTCTGGTCTTCAAATGCCTCAGTGCATGCTGTTGCTAAATAATGAAGTCTTCATGGTGTTGGCTCATTTGGCTTGCCTCTGCACCCACAAAAGCTGACCCTGCCACACTGTGGCTCAGTGTAAGATACTTCATAGAAATTGGGGTTTTCTCCTCTAGTAGAGCTTTAAAGAAGTCCTTTTCCATCCTCTGCTTTATGTCATAGTTACTAACATTTCAGCAGATTACACTCAGCAGGGATAATTTAGTTGAATTCTGAAATACTGGAATCAGATATTCAAGTGTTTCAGCTGAAAATACAAATCAATGGAGATCTCTGTGTTTTCAGATAATCTTTGCTGATTTCTTATTTTTTTAAGAACTAAATTTTCATTGAAAGGCTGAAGAACACTCTGAGTCCTACAAGATTTTTAGTAGTCTTGTTCCTTCAGTTTCAGCATTTACTTGGTGGATGCTGCTGTAGAAACATATAAAGCAGGAGCAACTGAACTGCTCTTTGTCCCCTTGCTGTTGCTTCATTGTGCAATACAGCGTGGCACAGAGATAACTAAGCTATTTCATTCAGATGCAACGATGCTGAGACATGCTGGAATTCCCCCAAGTTAACTAATGCCAACAAGCTCAATTTGGCAATGCTAACCATGACCAGATTACATTTACTACTGAAGCTGGCTTACTGAGAGCACAATCATAGTGCACAGATTTGCAGGACCAGACCATATTATATCAAACCTGTGACACGTGTTTTATAGAAAGGCAGTAAATTAGCAGTAAAATAGAAGCCCACATAAAACCATTGTGATACACAGCAGCCTAGATGGCAGGTATGAACCTGTTATTTCCTGCATGTAGATGTTTTAAGTGGCTGCTTTTGGTCTGCTGTGTGAACAGGAACCAGCAAGGTGTAGCTGCATTTACCTTGATGTAACTCAGCAGTAAGTCTTTTCCAGTCACTAGGTCTTCGCCAGCACAACTGATGGCAGAAGAGGAGAACTAGCCCAGGCACTCACACGTCTGGCTCCGGTTGAATGAGCAGATGGATGCTCCTGTGCAGGGAGCCACTGGCAGTACGTGCAGCCCTGCATCCTCTCTCTCCACCTCTTTCTGCCTACCCAGAAGGATGGAAAATTCCACTTGGTTCATACTGAATCTGACAAAACCTGCTGTCACAATAGGGTTTTTTTTAAAGCGAAGATTGATTCGCAAAGATAAAGCTCAGAATTACGTGAAGGTTGCCCCAGATTGTTACAGGGCTGCAATGGTTTGTGTTGTACCTTAAGATCATCCAGCTCCAACCCCCTGCCATGGGCAGGGACACCTCACAGTAGACCATGTTGCCCATCATGAGGAAGAAGCAATGCAGCCTAGACCCAAAGGTAAGTCCCTTCCTCTTAGTACCACAAGAATACCATCGGAGTCTATGAAATCAATGATACTCAAGCATGTGTTTAAAATTAAACAGAGGCTAAGAGTTTTTTCTGTGGCAAGGCCAGAAGTACCCTTAAGCAGTGCTGCCATTGATGTTAGCAAGTCAGCGGCTTTGTGTCTTGGAAATTAGAGGTCAAGAACCACCAGAACACACTTCTAATCTTTCCTAGATGCAATCAGCTGCAGTTAGTAAGTCTTGAGGGCACACACAATCCCTATTTTAAAACCAGAGTGGAATCATTTGCAAATTGTAAAATCCCTTGCTCTGTAGAAGCTGTAACCACTGTCATGAAGTTTGGAACAACACTTTGAAGAGGAAAAGCAGTACAAACCCTGATGAAAACAAGGCCTGATCCCAATTTTTCAGAACCCATTCCCCAGCAAACACCAGGCATCAGGAAACAGAGTCTTCTCCTGTATTTGGTATTCCCAATTCCTTTCTTCATCTTTTCCCAGATCCATTTCAAAATGCTCAACCCAATATATTGTTCTGACAGCAGAACTTGCAGGACCTGCTTCACTCTTACTCTCCTGCTCATCATGCAGTCACTTATATCAGAAGCTGCAAGTTGTTATTTAGAACACTGAGCTAAGCCCTCGCTTATTGCTGAGCCATCCACACATCTGCAATAGAGCACCATAGGGTTTTGTTAACCCAGCAGTGCTGTGATCCAGGTTCCAGTCCTAGGAAATTACTTTGCTTTAAGTGACCAAATCAAAGCTAAGCTCTCTCACTCCATCTCCCAGTGTTTGCCTGCTTCTAGCTCCAGCACAAGCCCTTCCAGAATACAAGATGGATCGCAGTATCCCATTTATAAGCATTTTTGCAGAACCAAAATGAAATTCATCTTACTGCTTATCCTCTCATTTCCAAATGAGAAACTAACGATCACAAAATAAACATCATACATGCTAAGTGGTGTCAAAATATGTAGCAGATCAGGAGTGGAGCGTATCAAGGACCACAGACTTCTGTGCATGACAACTTTGTCATCATTTTCTGGCAGAAAGACTTCCATTCTTGGGTTCATTTGCATAAGTTCTGTCAAAGGATCTGATGCTCTCTAAAAGCTTTCCTTTTTCTTTATAAAGCAAGCCACGGCTACAGCCTTGTTTAGAAGGCTGCCAGGCCTCCTCCCCTCATACGTGTATGCAAAGGGTACTCACTGCAGAGCATGATTACATCTCTTAGTTATTAATTAATATCAGGACGTTTTATCAGAGGTTTCTTTTCCACTCCACTATCACAGAAAATAAAGGAAGCTTTTGAAGATTTCTGTAAGGCAGAATCATGCACTGATTGCTTCTGAGTTTCTATAATACACAGAATTGGTAACAATCCACTTGTACTACAGATGAAACTCCCAATTTCAGTTCCAGATCATTGAATTCCTCTATGCTCAAAGCAACAGGGTGCTTATAAGTGCTTTATCAGATTCAAAATACCTACTTCTGGGTAACTAAAGTGAAACATGAATGTAAATTCACACGGTCCAGTCCTAGAAATAATTTCTCCAGATTCAAAATGATTACTACAGCTTCCTTTTTGAATCATCAGAAAAGAAGATAAGGCTTGAAATTAGGATTTGGGTTTTGTCTGAAACTACATTAGAGTCAAATATGGAGTGCCTCCACTAATGCTGTACAACTCATTCCAGGTTTCTGCTAAAGCAGCAGAAATCAGCAGCTTGATTTGCAGGTCTTCGGAGAAAGCAATGAACTATTTCTTCCATCCCTTGGGTTATTTCTTGCAATATGAACATTCACAGTATACCTTTACTAGATGGAAGCAGTGGGAATTTCTACCTAAACTTCTTGACTTCACAAAAAAAGGATACTCTTCTCAAATCACAAGTTTTGCTCTTAACTGCACCTGAGCTGACCTACTGCATAGGCTTGGAAAAGGAGGGAGCTGTGACCTTTGCACAGATTTCAGCTAGACACATGCCAGATTACTCATCAAATGTTTTTTACCTGGCAGAACTCTTCGGTCTGATAGATCTCCAGGAGCACAAGACCAATCCTGGACTCCCTGAAGACCAAAGCTGCTTCAGCAGCATTGACATGGCAGTATAGTAAGGGAACACATCAAACCAGTACTGCACAATAACCCAGCCAAGAAGCAGAGAACAACACCGCAGCCAGGGTAAACTGTGAGATCAATTACCAGGACTGAGACTGGTTAAACAGCAAGAACTCTATTGCGCTCTTGAGGTCTGTGTTTCAGTGCTAAAGTCAGGGCAAGAATCATGTGGATGAGGCCAGACCCTTGGGTCACCTCTTGCAAGTGGACAGATGCTCTACTCTTTATATGTGTCTGCTAGTAATTAGATTCTGTAGCTGGAAATGCTTTTTGTGTTGCTTATATAAATAACCAAGTGATTCTGAAGAGCAGGTTGAGGTTTGGCAGATATGCACCATCAAGATAGATACACATCTCTGCCATATGAGGCTCACTAGCTTTTTCAACAAACGTACACTGTTTCATTAATGCAATTTATATCTACAATCTTGACACTTACATAGAAGGGGAAATTTGGTTAATTCCACAGAATTCAGGGTTGCAGTTTCATTTTCTTTTGTGCATCAGCTTTTCTCTCTCTGCTGCATATTATTTGCAACGACCATAAAGTACACGAAGAATATTGTGTTTAACATTAGACAAAGCACAGAGGAAGTGCCATTGCTTTTGCAGTTATCTGAAAACATTAGAATGTACCACAATTTTTGTGCGGTAAGGGGTGTACAGTGTGCCCAAGGGAAATCCAATCACTGAAAGGACCTTTTCAGGAGAAATTCTCTAGGTGCACTGACAGTGCATTCCCAACTTTCCTGCACTTTAATTAGTGCCTAATGAGAAACCCTGAGGATACCACATTTGGTCAGAGGGGAGGACATGCTTTGTGCTGGAGCCCACTGAAAGGAAGTAGGAGAAGTGTCTTCAAGGCACAGCCTTTGGTTTTATGCTTCCAGACCATGCAGTAGTGTTTAGCTCTGGTTGCAGATTTCGCTACCAGTTTGAAGTGCTTCTAACACCAAAGACTGCCTTGGAAATGGAAGTTAATGAATCCTCTAAGCTCATGACTGTGACTTTCAGCACCCTCTTCAATTAATACAATTTTTAACATGTTATTTTCTTCACTTTAAATTTGCTTTTGCTAAAACAAAATAAGGATGGCAGAAAAAGAGGGATTAAATACACCTTTTCTTCATACAAGCACTACAGCTTGAACTACAGCTCAAAACAAGAACTATTTCACCCCAAGCTTTACCAATAACACACAAACTTACACCTTCCTCTGGGGATAATAATGTCTCACCTGCCTTCTATATAAATCCTGCATACCTTTAGAATAGTTCTGTCTGTTGTTACCAAACTTGCTACAGAAGGGGAAGTCAGAGAGGGGGAGTGGGAAATGGCAACAATCCCTCCCCATCTTCGAAATCAGATGCAAAGGTTTTTCAAAGGAAGAGACAAAAAGGTCTATGCTCAGAGCTCTGTGACTGAAGAAGCCATGTTACAAGCTGAGCAATGCTAGAAACAAACAGTCCCATGGTGTTAACAAGCTTCTGCTCTCAGCCTAGGCAACCATTCACTGCATAATGACAACCGATATCACTAAGGCCAATTGCCTTTCCTGGCCTCTGCATTGCATTGCTTGAGAAGCTGATAAGACATGCAAAGGGCTTCATCCTTGAGATGTGGGTCCTTCTGCAAGTGTGGTGGCTGCTGGGGGAAAGTCCTCCCCCAGGGAAGCCACCTTCCTGCTGCAGTTTCTCCACAGAGATGGTGCTGATCCCTCCCTTTAAGGCTCCAAACCCAGCACCTTACATTCACAGTGTTATTATCAAGCCCTAGTGTTGTGCTGGCTACCATAGAGACAGTAGGTGATGCTCTAGGAAGAGTGAAAGTTGGCTCAATGCAGGAATGGAATTCCTCCTTGTCTCACAGCTAGGCATGTACAAGTGCACAAATGTCGGTGTTTCTGATATAAAGAAGAGACTGAACCAAAATAAGCTCAGAGAGAAAAACAGGCAACAAAATGGTCCAACTTCAAGAGTTAGGTAAATACAGTAGAAACATACAATAGAAACCACAAACATAACCACCTCCATCACTCCCTCCAAGGATGGGAAGAGAAACTAGAGGGGAAGATACCAGGCACTGCAATACGGTTAGCATGTGTGCATCCTTGTGTGTGCATGCATACAGGGGTTGGTGTGCAGGCAGGTGTGTCAGGGAGGAGTGCTGAATGTCAGAAGTTTAGAGAAAGATGAATCCAGTGGCAGATGGGGAAGCATAGAGATAATATAGGAAAGAGAGAGAGAAGGGAGGAGAAAGGAAAAGAGGAGAAAAAAGCAAGAAAAAGAAAAAGGAGGGGAGAATTATTAAAAAAGGAAAAAGATTTTAAAAAAACAATTTTCAAAGATTACAAAAGAAAGAAACATAAAAAGGAAAAAAGATAAAGAGAGGAAAGAAAAGAGAAAATTTTTTAAAGTATCAAAAAAAAGAGAGAAAAAAAAAGATAAAACAATGAAAAAAGACAAAACCCAGTAATTTTCACACCTCAAGCCATCCACTTTTCAGGAACAACAGCAGTTCTAGGGACAAGCACAGAAGTGGCTCTCTGGTAGGGTATTGCTGCCTTCTTTGCCCCACAACCCCCTCAAAAAGCCCCAATGTTTGAACTCCCCCTCATCAACCTGCCCAGGACTCACCTTGTGGTTGGGACACAGAGTCATCTGGCATCAGGTCCTCACCCAAGAGCCACCCAGGCAGTGCAAGAGGACAATGATGAGCTCTTCCTCTGCTAAATGCTGCCTTACCACACGCTGCCTTGTGGCAGCCCTGCACTGAGAGGTGCGTCAGAGGGGAGAAGTGAGGGCTCTTTTTTTGTCCTTTTGGGGTTTTCTTTAATTGCCTTTTTGCATAACCGTGTCCCAGGGAAGTGGGAGTCATGTGGTGATCACTCAAAAAGTGATGACACACAGTGGTAGAGCAGGCAGCATCACGGGGGTTCAGGTGGCTCCTGCCACCAACACGGCTGCTTCTGAGCTTCCCGTTGGCATTTATACCAATGAAAGCACCTCAGCCACAGCAGTAGCAGTGATAGGGGTGATCCCCCTGCCCAACTCAGAGCTTAGGAAGCTGTTGTAGGTGTGGAGTCACTCAGAAAGCCAGGCAAGGAGTGAGGGTGACACAGTAGGGCCCCATGGGGCAGTGGGGACAGATTGAGGAGAAGGATGGCTCTATAAATGCAGGCAGATAAATCTCACTTTAATAAGCAGCAGGGCAAGTCACTACAGCACAAATAGAGAGATGAGAGAACAGTTTGGATTGGAAAGGACATTAGAATGATCTAGTGCAGGGCTGCATCCCCGCTGCCTCAAATTGGAGCCCTCCTCCCTTCCAGGCCATCAAACCCAGCAGCCGCCTGGCCCCATCACCTCTCCCATCTCCAAGGTTTGCCCTCCCAGACAGTGGTGACATTGAGCTCCAGAGAAGGGACCCTCCTCTGTTCCAGCCCTACCTTATTTTGCCTTGCCCATCACCTTCAGCCTGGACAGCAAGGTGCCTTCCCTCAGAACCTGGTGGAACAGCAACCATAAACAAGGCACCCACAACACCTGGGCCTTTCTTATTGCTTCCTGCCAGGAAGAAAGGGCCTGATTTGCCCTTAAATCCCCAAGGGCTGATGAAATCAACAGTGTTGGGATCTCTCTGTGGTTTGTGCTTAGGTGCTGTCAGTTCTGTTAGGTGGTCCAGGGGAAGAGAGGTTCCTTTACTGAGGTGGCTGTGCTTCAAGGTATGTGAAAGGTTTTAATACATCTTTTATAGAGCATGTTGGAGCATGGAGCAAGCTGAGAGCATTGAGGCTGTTCAGCCTGGAGAAGCTGCGTGGGGACCTCAGAGCAGCTTCCAGTGTCTGAAGGGGGTTACAAGGATGCTGGAGAGGGGTTCTTCATCAGGGACTGTGGTGAAAGGACAAGGGGTGATGGGTTTAAATTGGAACAGGGGAAGTTCAGGTGAGAGATAAGGCTCTTTACTGTGCAGGTAATGAGGTGTCAGCACAGAGAAGCTATGGCTGCCCCATCCCTGGCCATGTTCAAGGCCAGGTTAGAGGAGGACAATCATCGCTTAGAAGACTTTATGGTACGCATAAGGTACATGGAGCGCCTGCCTTGGCAGCACCAGAATCTCAGTTGTGCTCTTGCGTTCTGTTGTAACGCAGTGATGAAAGTGTTCGTACAGGCGCAGAACTTCCCGTGCACACCCTGAGGACAGAAAGACAAGGAAGCAGCTCCGCTGAGCAGTTGGAGCTGTGGTCCTCAAAGGTCCGCCCCGTCGGTGGTAAACCAGGCAGGAGCGTGTGCCACCTGGTGGACACCAAGGGGAGAGCACTGAGCTGCGCTGGAGGGGAATAGGCGCGTGCTGAGAGCATCAATGCTGCTCTGGGTCCCAGTCCCTTCCCGCCTGTTCCTTTGGGAGCAAGAGCCGCGAAGGATGAACCTCCCAACTTTGGGGTTGGAGGCATGGCGGTGAGAGCTTGCAAAAGTAGCAGCGTGGAGAAGGTGGCCCTGCATGCTGTCAGGGGAAACGGTTTGTAGCAGCAATTTACGGGTTTCTTCCCAGGCAAATGTGCCTGGCTGGTGCTCACGACTCTGTGCTGCTCATCTGAGCGTGTTTGCATGTGCAGTGCCTTAGCTACCAAAGCCCAAGTCCGGGAAGGTACAGGAAACTTATTGGAAGTTCTGTGTTTTATGATTGGGTTGGAACTGTCATTTCCTTGAGCTTTCAGCAGTCAGATTTCAGCCTCAGTGATGCAGACAGTTGTATACCCAAATATCCAAAGCGTCTTCAGCAAGTTTGGCTGGGTTTTTTACCGGTTCTGGCAGGATTAATGGGAGCGAGGGAGAGAGCAGATCCTTCCCACGACAGCAGGCTTGGGAAGAGGTTGAGCTGTAGATGTCACTCTTTTCCATATTGCTCCTGAGAGTGGGAATCTGATTAGCAGTGATTTCATTTAACTGGAGGTATCTGCAAAAGCAGGGTTTCTACATATGGCCCTATCCTCTAAGATTCCCCTTATAGCAATGGAGAGGAACAGATGTTTTTAGTGTGAATGCTCTGATCTGTTTTAAACTTGAGAAGAAAAATAATTACACCATAACATCTTTCTCTCCATTGGGCATAAAGGCAGTGTAAGGTGAGCAGTCTGGAGGAGTGTTACAATGCTGCCAGACCTGTTTGTGTCCCTGCTGTGCCCGTCACAGACTGCATCAAGCCTTTAGTGAGCAGGCTCTTGTGGAGATGAAGCCCCTCAGACTGCCCCAGAATAGGAAAATAAACCCAGGACTCAGTGTTTGTGAAGTAAATTGTAGGGGCTGAAGATGCAGAAGAGGCGTTGCTATTCTGCTGTTGTTCTCAAAACTCCTTTTGCCCAGACCCTCTAAATCCTGGTGAACCCTCAACACTACAATAGCATGCTTTGACAGTATGTGTCCCTGTGAAGAGACCATGAATCTGATCAAAGACCAGTGATCACCTCCAGTTATCTTTTTCTGCTGATGCAATACCACACCAACATTGCTTCATCTCAGTTGTATGCATCAGCCACACACATGCCACTCGAGTGTGATCCAGTTTGGGTGCTGAATGCTCCATTGGGCCCTGTTGAATATGTAACATGCATCATGCCACTCATTTTGAGTGCAGAATTCCAGACTAAGGAAGGGAACTTAAAGCCCATCCAGTTCCAACCCCTGCCATGGACAGGGACACCTTCCACTGGAGCAGCTTGCTCCAAGCCCTGTCCATCCCAGTCTTGAACACTGCAGGGATGGGGCAGCCACAGCCTCTCTGGGTACCCTGTGCCAGCGCCTCAACACCCTCATAGGGAAGAACTTCTTCTCAATGTAAATCATAACTATTGCAGAGTGATTTCTCCGTGCAGTTCCCAAGGCTACATCCCATTCACAAGTGGGCTCTCCTGAAATAGCTTCTGTGACGGGAATCTGGTGCCCTCATATCCCTGTTCTCTGCAGGCTGGGTTCTTCAGCAGGCTTTTGCTCTGTGCTGTGCAATGTGATTTAGTGTGATGGTTCAGCCAGAACACACCAAGGGGCAGGACTGCCAGCCCATGGGGAGCCATGCCAAAAGGGGAGCAAGGGCCTGAGGCATCTGCACCAGGACTTAATAATGGTCACTGCATGTGGATGCAGCTCAGAGCAGATGAGAACTGCAAATTAATGCTTCAGTTGGGCTTGGCAGGCCAAACAGTACAAGTTCAAGCGTGCTGAGAATAATGTATTTTGCTTCATTTATTTTCTTTCCAGTAGGAAATAATGCTTTAATATTGTGTTTTTTGTCTGGCAAGATGGAAATTTCCCCTCCAAAAATCCTGATTTTTGCAAGAACTGTTTTTTACCTGTGAAGAAATAAGGTTCTGATCTCAAGAGCCCTCCTGCCTCTTAAAATGCTACACGTTAAAATGGATTGCTAGTTATGAAAAGCGAGGAATTGAAAGCCTCTTTAAGGACAAACGTAGTGAACAGGGGTTAACCCATCACACCAGGGTGTAAAAGCAGGCAGCGTTTCTCGACCTGGTTGCCTGCATTTCAGACTTCAGAGCTTGGGCGATTTCATCCCCTGTTGTGCACTGAGCGCATGAAAAGAGCTTTCCACAGAAATGTGTGTTTTCATCAGGGAGAAGTTTTCCACTGCAAATACCAATTTCCAATTAAAATTGAGTTTTCAGAATAGAAACCTGAAAGCCTCTCTCAGTTCTTCTCCCTCTCCCCAGCGGTTTTCAGCTTGGACAAGCAAAAGCTTTTCAGCCGTGGAGCTTTAAGAACGCCTCCAAAGGTTGCAAGGCAAAACTTCCCCAAAAGCCAAACCCTTTTGCTGTTTTCTGTTGTCCACATCATTGCCAGGAACAAAGAGCGTATAAACAGCTCCAAATACATAGTCATGGGACCGGTGGACTTTTTGCTGCAAGGACAACATCTGCACAGCCTCCCCTGGGGTCCTTTTGTGGCTCCCAGGCATGCAGTCCCTCTCTGTTTCTAACTCAAGGTAGAGCTGAGCACGCTTAGTGCTGTTACCAGAAGAGCAGGAAACCGGCAAATGTCACACTGAGTTTCACCTTTCCTGATGAGATCCTGTATCTGAACCTCATCTTCAAAACCTCAACTCACCCATGTACCCACACAAGCAACCACAGAGTGTTTCTCCGTTGCATTCAAAGGCTTGCATCCCTTTTGGCTTCTCTGCACTGTTCTCCTGAGCCCCAGTGAACAAATCACTGCTCCGCTACCACTTTTGTTCCAGGTGAGCAGGGCTTTACCTGCAAGGACATTTTACTGACTGCAAGAGGAATTGCTTGCACGTTGCAGCAGACGGAATAGAAAGTGCCACTGCAGCATCTTTAGGGGATAGCTGCCTCCAGTGGTCATTCACCCCAGCTACCAAGAAGAATAGACCCTGTCTACAGCTCCTCATACCGTTCTGCCTATTGCTGCGGGGAATTAATAACAAGGCACTGCACATTTTAGCCTAACTGAAGTAAAAACCTTCATGTAACAGTTAGCTTGCCACTGACAATCCCAGCCTGGTTTGGATTTGAAGGGATCTTAAAGCTCATCCAATTCCAACCCCTGCCACAGGCAGGGACACCTTCCACTAAACCAGGTTGCCCAAAGTTACATCCAGCCTGGCTGGAGATCAGAAAACTCAGAACTAGAGAAGGATGGATGGTGATTTAGATTTGGACTGCAGTGATGGTAATACTTAAGGGGAACCTCACTGCTCTGGTCTTGGAGGTTTTGGGATTTGGGTTGACTTTTGTTACTATCACTGCAGTACTATGCGTTCAGTCATTTAGGCAGGACTTGTCCCAGCGAAGTAGTTGGCCTGAGGGGCTGGAAAGCTCCTTGGTCCCTTCTGTCACGCCTGAGTATTGTTTAAGAGCTGGCAGCAGCTCCTGGTGTTAGAGCATTGACATCTGTAGAGTCAGCGCTGTCACTCTGGGGCCAGGGTGTGCCAGCACTTTACCACTTCATTGCTAGGCTAAAGGAGGATGCTGTACAAACAACTTGAAGCGGGTTCAGCACAAGAGGCCTGTAGTTTTCTGACTGCATCAGGCAGCAGTTGAGGCAGAGCAGAGGGAGGGCTTTTCAAAGGATTATTTATACCCCCAGGACACCCAGGAGTCCCTTTGCCATTTCCCAGCAGAGAGGTTTTTGTGGACTTGGTGAGACAAGGACAAAGGTGCTGCAGGAAGCTTGGGAATCACAGGGAGGGAGGCTGAAGCTGCTTCACATAGGAGCTGTGCATCAAACCCAGGCATAGTCAGAGCAATTGTGTTCTTCTTCCTCTCTTAGGACACTTCTTCCATCCCCTCTGTACCTGTCCTCTCCTTGGTTTTTGCAGATGCAGACCACACTTCCTGCTCAGCAGAAGTGTATTTGTTACTCTATATTCCAGTAATGACCTGAGGCTGAATGAAGAATCCACTCCTTTCATGTACAGAGTTTCCTACATGGGAATCACGATCTCAAAATCTTAGTTATGAGTGGATGTTTAAAGGACCAGATACTTTGAGAGCCTCTTAATGTGGAAGCTGAGATCTGAAGTTTCATTTATGGTTCCACAATTCTCCCCTTGAAGTCAAAGCACAAAATTATAGCATCTCATATAAATAAATCAGCATTTCTGTACCATTACTGAAGTTTGTATGTGTACATAGGCACATACAGTAAACCTTACCTACACATGCCAGGGCATAAACATGCCTGACAATGTCTGCACATGCACAAAGTGCCACAGAAATGTTATTCTGCAGTATAAATGGGACAAAACCAGAATGCAGAAAGGAGAAATGAAGATTACTTCTGCTGACCATAACTCATATTGTCCTCTGGAAAGTGTTCAAAAGGAACATTGACATCCTCCTTCCTTTGACTAGGTGGGAAGAATGACCTCCACAAATTCCCATCACTTAATTCCCTCTTCATTTGAACTCTTCCTATTAGGTCTATTTTCCTTTCCTAGAGTCTGTGACTTGCAAAGGGTTTGAGATCTCAGTGACAGGGGAAGAGCTATGGATGCTGTGTCCTTTCCTCCATCAGTTTGAGCTCCTGTTTCCAGCTTGTCAAACTGGCTTTATCTATCCTCTTCTGGGCTCTGATCCTTGCATAAAGGAGAGATTTGGTTGGGTATGGGAAGCAAATGAGGCCCCTTTCAGCAGCATGGCCTTTACTTTGCTCTACCACCAGTATACAGAGAAGCAAGGTCAAAAAATCATAGAATAGTTAGGGTCATTGGTTTAGAAAAGCTGCTTAAAAATGAACAAAAATCTCTCCTCAAGGTTTTCTTGAAGTCCTATTAATGGAGACAAACCAGATGATTTCACACGAAGTAGAGGATTAAACGTGGCCAAGAGGAATTTAATGTAACCTTTAAAATAAGTTTTCTTTCATTGATACTTGCCTCATAATATAATCTGAAGTCTTCACTGTGCCAATGTCTTCGCTGCCATCTGCTAAATTCCAGGCCCTCTCTGAGAGTAGATTGTTCTGAGTGTTTTACATCCCAAAAATACTTCTTTATCTTCCCCTTTCTGTATCTAAGCCCACACAGCTATTTCTGCTCCTACATAGTATCTTCTCTGGCCCTCCTCCACCTTTGCATTATCTTTGCAGCTCCTCCCAATGTAAGTTTATTTGTGATGTGTTTCTAACATGCCACAACAGCACCAGAGGTGCTGAACAGGCTGCCCTAAATAGCAAGTCTTCGGCTTCTGTACAGTTTCTTTCTCATTGCTGCTTTACATTTGGGAAAATGAACGCTGTGCTAGGTGAACTTCTAGCATGATTCAGTATCTGTTATCCTATGTGTGGTTTTAACCCATTTATGGTCCAGAAAACTTTTTCCAACCTTGTTTCTCTTCACAGTAGTTAAAGCACAAGCACACAATATATACTACACTCCCTTTTCCCACTGATTGTATGATACTGGGGACTGTGGTGATAGAACAAGGGGTAATGGGTTCAAACTTAAACAGGGGAGGTTTAGACTGGATATGAGGAAGAAGTAAGAGTTCTGAGGCACTGCAGTGGGTTGCCCAGGGAAGTTGTGAATGCTCCATCGCTGGCAGTGTTCAAGGCCGGGTTGGACAGAGCCTTGGGTGCCATGGTTTAGTGGGAGGTGTTCCTGCCCATGGCAGGGGGGTTGGAACTGAATGATCTGAAGGTCCTTTCCAACTCTATCTCTTCTATGATTCTATGATATGTTTTAACTTTTATTAATCACAGATGTGTTTTTTCCCATACCAGCACATTTATTCTGCTTTGTTAAAGTCTTATATTAGTTATTCTACTAGTTAAATGTTGTATTAAAATAGTTGGAGCAAGAAAGTATATTTTGTGATTCTCTTTTTTTATTGCCACAAAGGTCTTGAATTCTCTTTTGAAGTTATGGCTTGCATAGGTGTGAAAAATGATGATAGGAAAGAGCTAGAATTTCCCACATAGGTACCTACTGTGCTTCTTACCTGTCATTAGTACCATTAAAATCTTAAAGAAATGTAAGATTTGCTACAATAGAACATACTGTGTTACAACTGCAAATGAGTGGGATGTTGCTATGGAACGACAAAGAGAACTTAACAAAGGTTAACAGTGTATCTCTGGAACAAAACTGGCAGGGAGATAGGGCAGAGATGGATATCCACATCTCCATGCCTAAACAGGATTTCCTTTTCACTTTAAGTCCAGGGCTCTTTGTCATTCCAACCTATTTCCCGAAATTCACTGATGCATGGGCAAACCCCATTTCTTAAGTTTGGGCAGGAACACATGGTACCCTGATGCTGTAGGTCAGGGGGAGAGGTAGTTCTCCATCGCCTGCTACACCACATCCCTGGTTACATCATGCCAAAGGATGTGGCAACTGCTACATCTCTGACATGACTGTGACACCCACACTATACTCATTACTGCCGGGAGTTAATGACTTGAATGTGATGGAAACTTTCCTACAGAAGAGTTTTCCACCTGAAAATGCTGATTAAACTGAAATGAACTGTTCTGTGGAAAGGTTTCTATTCCGTCAATGCTTTCGGTGGAAACAAAGCAAGCCTTGGCCAGGATGTTCCATGGGCAGCCTGCCTTGAACCTGCCAGCTCAGCCTTCTGCCTACACTGCCTTGGACTTTCTGGCCTTGTGGCTACAGGATTTCCCAGCTGACTGGCTCATGGAGGCCAAGACACCAGTTAGGTACCAACTTTCACGGCTTTCTCCCTGTGTGACCGTCATTCTCTGACTCCCACAGTTGGATGTTTGGTTTTTATAACCTCTTTTGCTTCCTCTCTTGTGAGTTTTCATCTCACTGAAATCGTCCATGTTTTATTTTGCTATTCAATACAGAGTTGCTGCTGTTGTGGTGCATGTTTTATGCAGCAGAAGGTGGTATCACGGTTGTGTTGGTAACATGATTTCCAGCTCCAGGAGTAAGCTCTGAAAGTAAAGCAGGAAGAGGTGGGTTTTCCCCGCTGTTAGTTATGTAGCTGATGTACTGCTGAACAAAATGCCTAAATAGCTGAAAGAAAAGGTGATAAATAGGCAAGTACTAGTGATAAGATAGTTCTATTGGTGATAAGATCGTTGGAGTGAGATAAACCAGCATTGGTGATAGATGGAGTGTTACATAGTGTTGATCAGATACGATTACCAATACTTTATCACATCTCACATTATTCCTATGGGTGCTTAGAAGATGATGTTCTGGCCCTTGCAAGGTAGAGAGGGCAAGAATCACAAGAGTTTATAAGATGCAGGTAAACCAGTGTCTCACCCACGGTTTGTGTCCCCTCGTTCCCCTCCACAGCAACTCCTGACATCTTGTGATCGTTTTGGAACAGCCAATGCAGCATCCGCAGCCCAGATGGCTTTCCAAGGGGAGACTCCTTACCCTGACTCTTCTGGCATCATCTCAAGGGGTTTATATCCTGTCAGGGTGTGGATACACATAGTCCCTTGCAATTGTCTCCAACTAAACCAGAAGCTCCTCTGGGAATGCAGCTTCTCTGTTACTTTCCTTCCCCATTTGAAAACCCACCAGCAGCCAGGTAACTGAAAATTGAATGGGATAAATCAATTCAAACCCCAAACCGGATTTGTTTGGAAAAGTCCAAACTAAATATTTTGGCAGTGGTTTCAAGCAGAAAGCACATGGATCCTTCTCTTTTCCAGCAAAACAGGCGTCTTCTCTTGGGAGAAAACATGTCATAGGGGATAATTCTTTTCCTGTCTCTGCCTCTACCTCACTCAATAAACAGGAAGAAGCCACTTTCTCCTCTGATACCTCTGTTTTCCCCTCTGTTGGTAGGGATAATATGTCCACAGTTCTCAAGCATCCAGGACAAGCTAACGGGATTGAGAGAGAAAATGTTTTGGCACATAAATAATTGGAGGCTGTAGCCTAAGCAAGGAGGGGGAACAGCCTTGGGTTTCATCAGACCTAAGTTCTCTGACTGCTTAAAAAGACTATACCCAGAGGTTAATTTAGGCCTCATACCTGAATGCTCCTCTGTTGTCTTCAGACCAAATCCACCTCCCATTAAGGTTTTAGATAAAGATTGTGCCCTGGCCTGGACTGTAGCTGTTTATTTTACTTCTGGGACAAGATACTCAGTGTGAATTACTGTGTGGCTTTCCCATACCAGAAGATGGTGGGAGATAAACCTTTCTAGCCACTGCCTCTCGGGGCTCTAATCATCAGTTTCCACTGCTTCCCCAGCCTTCATAGCCACTCTGCTCTCTGCAGCAGTGCAGACCACAGTCCCCTCAATATGGGTAATCCACTGCATCCGGAGTGGGGGTAGACCAGTACGAGCCTTGATAGGTGGGTTTCCACTAAGAGGCTGAATATCTACAGTTAGCTGCAAGAAAGCTCCAGCTCTGCACTTTAGCCAGCCCAAGGGTGACTTAGGTTAGTAACTGCAGGGTTATGGAGGGCATCAAGGAGGGAAACCCTGGCATAGTGGAGGGAAATTAGAAGTGGGGTTTTTTTATCAGCTTGAAGCCATTGCAAACATTCATGATAGTTCAATAGTCTAAGCTTATAGGTATGTTAAAAATACAGAGTTTATTTACAGGATGACCAGTTTTCAGGCTTGAAAAGCAAGATGCTTATTTCATTAGCACAGAGGGGCCAGATGGGATTCAGGAGGTGAGTAATGGGCCCAGGGAGGACAAAGCAGTAGCACCATGCAGCTCTGTCCCACTGCTCTTCCCCATCATTCCTGGGAGCAAACCTACTTTTTGCCCTAAGCCAAGGGGAAAGGGACTTGATGTCATACCCCATGTCAAACCCTTATGCCATACCTCATGCAAACCTCACCAGAAATTTAGGTGGTTTCCCTTCAAAGAATTGTTTAAGGGATTTGGAAAAATCCAGGTCTGTTGGAGCCAGTGCAGTTCATCTTTAGTAAGCCTGGTAGGCATTAAGCTCTGAGGTCCTGGGATAGTTCTGGGAATGAGTGAGAAGGAGCTGCAATACTGTCTGTTCCATCCTGTACTGGGTCAGGCTGAAGGTGCTCATCATGGCCAGCTGTTTGGAGACACGAGGCACAGCTGAGTGCTCCTGTCTGCTGTGGCTGCATCATCTCCCAGGTTCCTGGTTCTGGAAGTACTGGAGAAACAAAACCAGTATTTGAGAAATTAAAGCAAAAATTCACAAAGAGCCTTTCCAGGTCCCATGCAGGAAGGGAATGCGTTGAGGAGCAGAGTGGAAACTCAAGGAAGAGTTTCTTCTGACTTGTCCTCTGTCTGTGGCCCGTTCTCTGTCTTGTTCGCAATACTGTAGTAGTAGGAGCGGATTATGTTTTCCACAATAATAAATCCTGGACGTTCTTCCCATCTGCAAAGGCATAAAGGTACGAATAGAGTCAACAGAAAGGACTAAAGTGGACTGATGCAATGAGAAGACACCAAGCATAAAAGAACCTGGGGGAGAACAGCAGCTCAGTTGTACCAGGGCTTAGGAAAGCAAATGAGACTTTTCTGAGATAGAGAGGGTCAAAGGCACAGACATTCTGACATCATCCAGAGCTGGTACAGATAAGTGGAGGGGTATGAGAATAAAGAAATGTCGTCATTCATCATGGACCAGGGAATAAGATCAAGGCAGGAGACATCATTTGCTTTGTGGTGTTACCATCCAGACACTGTGTGCTGTTCTTATGTCCAGCAAACAGCTGAGCTAGTGAAAGCCTTACCTGTAGGTCCAGCATTGCTGCATCAGGGTGTACATCTGTGCTGGGCAGTCCGTGGGGCACTCCATGCGCTTCCCTTGCTCTATGAAGCTGATGACCTCTGGACCTTTCATTTTCTAGGATAAATCCAAGTAGGAAATGCTTAATGGTTTGGAACAGGATTAGAAGGTATGGATTAGAGCAGGGTCTGGGGTAATGCTTTGTGCCCGTGCACCACGCACTCATACAGTCACTGTTTTCAGCCCAGCACCCAGTGGCAGTGTCTGGTGTTGTGCCCAGCACGCAGGACCCATCCCAAGTGTGGGCAGAGCAGTGGCTGGGCAACTGATTTTTCATCTCTGCAAGTGAGCAGAAGGATCAAAGGGAAGATCTGCTTGATTCAAACCCTAATTAAGTTATTTTGTTTTCTGTTTCTTCTCCCTTAAATGAACACAAAGTTGCAGGATCCAAACAACCTCATTTGTCCTTTTTGTAAGGTGGAAGTGAGCCTATCTCCTTTCCATTCTGACAATGGGAAGAAAACCCACACAAGGAAATAGAAATGATAGTTTTAATGCATGTCAGCCTGTTATAGAGTGGGAGACTAGGCTGTGGCATTCATCTGTGATGGATTTGGCTCTGACTCACCTTGTATGGTTTCTGCCCATAGGTGAAGGCCTCCCACATGGTGACACCATAGCTCCACACATCACTCTTGCTGGAGAACTTGTGGTAGAGGACACACTCTGGAGCATACCATTTCAAAGGCCACTTTCCTGCTGTCCTGGCCTATAGCAAAACAAAGGGGAATATTTCCACCCTGAGACACAGACTGCTATGAACTGAACTTGAGCTCCGCTTTGCTAAATGTTTGTGTCAATGCGATCCCACACTACTGAAAATATCCCCTTGCCCTAGGCTGGGAGCTCGAGGTCCCAAGCGCTGCTGTCTTGCTGGCCCTGCTCACCTTTGCTGTGCTTACACTTACCTTGTAGTAGCTGTCATCAGCACCAAGAGCCTTGGAGAGTCCAAAGTCACTGATCTTGGCATAATGCTGGTTAACCAGCAGGACATTTCTGGCTGCCAGATCCCTGTGAACAAAGTTTTTTTCCTCCAAGTACTTCATCCCCATGGATACTTGGTGCATCAGCTCCACGATGTTGCTGACTGTAATCTCATCTCTGGGGAAGATGAAAGGGCAACACAGTAATAAGGGACCTGCATTGCTCTGTACACCATAGTCCCCTCCAAGCTTTCTAGCTTTCACCTTGCCTAACAGGGCAAGATGAACATGGACATCTCTGCTCCAGAAGCATCAGTCCCAGTTACCTCACATAAAAAACATCTCTTTCTGCTGTTATCAGTTTCCTACAAAGCTAGCCCCCCCCAGCAGCAAAGAGTTTTTTAAAGTTCGAGAAGTGTAAAAAATCAGCCAGCCACATCTAATTCAGTACTCACTTCTTGGAAGCCAAGAACTTGTTGAGTGGCCCTCCAGAAGCCATTTCCATCACGAGCATCAGGGACTCTGCCTCGCAGACCCCAATCATGCGGACAATGTAGGGGTTGTCCAGCTGATGCATGATCTGGGCTTCCTTCATCATTTCATCTTTCACTGTTTTCTCATTGTTGCTCTTCAGCACCTTTATGGCCACATCGATCTGCTTCCTACATAGAGTGCAAGAGGAACACACATGGGATGAACTCAACAGCAGCTGGACTCGTGAATCACAGCCAGGAATGTAAACTGCTTCTCACATGATACCATTTGATCTCTCAACAGCCATCTCAGTGTCCTTTTATGACAGATCCCTACACAATACTAGAAGGATAAAAAGGACCACCTCACCCATGTAATAGTAGTCCAGTATTTGCTATCTGAAGGGGCTTCACCTCACACACAGAGATCTGCACCACCATTGGCATTTTGTAAGGGGGAAACTCAGACACACAGTGGGCAAAGGCCATCTTTGTGGGCTCAGAGACAACCAACAACAGAGCCAAGGGTGGAGTATCTCCTCAGTCTCACTTCTTTGTCCTAGTGTGGACCAAGATGACCTCAGAAGCATGGACTTGCTCCTCTGAGCCCAGAAAATGCCTTTAGAAGTAGTAGTCTTACGCCTGAAAAGTCAGTGGAAAGTCATCACTGACATTCCAGAGTATCTCATACCTCCACCCCATCATCTCTTAGGGTCCATCTACCTAGAAACAGGCTAACTCTCCTCCAGCTTCCTCAGCATCCTTCAGGGCAGCACTCACTTTCTCATTTTGTAAACTCCTTTCTTGACGCAGCCAAAGTTTCCTGCCCCCAGTTCCACTTCATCGATCATCAGATGGTCCCTCTTCAGGAACAGTTTCTTATCCTTCAGCTCTTCAGGGTCACTGTAAGGGCTCTCGTAGACACTGGTGTCCATGGGTAGCAGGCGTGACTTTCCTGCACCTTCCCAAGGGATACAGTTGTTTGCAACAGCAAATGATGTACCCTTCCCCATCCCTCCTTCCCTCACTGACTGGGAAGGTTTCTCTAGTCTCTTGACTGATTCTCCTCCAAGCTCCAGCACCCAAACCTCCCTCCTGGGCACCTCCCTTCCTTTCACACCCCATGGCCTCTCCCAGTTACAGCTTCTGAAGCAGCCAGGATGAGGTGAGTTCTCTGACCAATGTATCAGACCCTGCAGGACCTGGGCATGTGCATGACTTTGCCCCATTGAAATAGAATTGAATACACTTGCGTATTTAGCAGGCAGGATGGAAGATGAGGAATAGGACTGGAATTGTTTTACTGGGTATGATGGGGAATGGGATAGGGCTTGGGTCACCGGGGCAGTTTGGCAATATTCTTCTCTCAGGACCCTGAAATGACTGTATGCTCCTGGGTGCCTTCGTAAGAAAGGAGCTTTGTAATACAGCTTTTTGATCAGAAAGTGGTGTAGATGTGCTAGGTAACCCTGAGGCTCCTGTGACAGCCCCAGGTCCTCTCTCCTGTTAAGACAGGAGGGCTTTCAAAGATGCTCACCTACAGGCTCTGGCGTGTATCCGTCTGCATTTAGAGGCCCTAGTTGTTTCTGGAAAATAAATGGGGATAAAGTGCATAAAGAAGCCAGAAACAGCTTCAGTTTGTAGTTGGAGAGGAGAGGGATGGGGACAACTCTGCAACTCAACAGTGCCCAGCTGGTGGCTCCATCTAAGAACCATGAGGTGAGTACAAGAGATCGCAGTGGTATCCAGCTGACTTTCCTCTTCCAATCCTGGCTGGAAGTACCCCAAAGGGACAAGTCCCCTGCAGTAGGAGGGGTCATCCCAGCCAAGTCTCTTCAGCTTGCTTTGAGACAGGAAGCCTGAATGCAGCCCAGCATAGAGCCAGCACACCTACCTGCCCAGAAAGGGGTCCCTGTGAGCAGGGACACCACGTACCACCATCCCAAAAGCAGGCAGTGACAAAGCAGCATGGGACACATTTGTCCAGCACAGATTTGAATGCCAGCGCTGCTTGCAGCAGAGTCCCCACGACATGGGATCCCACCACAGATTGTGAAAGCTCTCTGGGAATGATGAGTGAATGCTCAGGCCTTTATTTAGCCTCTGCTGGGCCACGGAATGGGCTCAGGGAGCCCAAAGGGACTGGTTTCAACATTGAGAGCGGTGACTGAGTGCAGCCATACCCCGAGGCCAGGACACAGAGGGAGCACAAAGACCTGGCCAGTGGCCAGAGGCCAGCAGCAAGGCTGAGCATTCCCAGAATCCAACCACGTCTGCCTTGCCCCTGCCTGGCAAGGAGGGCAGGGGGAGAGGGCTCCCCAAGGACAGGCCCATATGTTGCAAAGAGCGCAGTATGAATGGAAACCATTTTCAGCTCTAACGGTAGCTGTGCCCAGCTATTCCTTGTCCATATCCAAGCTGGAAAGGGGACAACATTGCAGCTGGGCTTAATATATTCCATTTGAGTTACTGAGTTTTAAAGAAGAGTTTTAAGAGCAAGCAGAGGTTGAACTCAAGCATGAAACGCAATAACGTTAAACCACCGAGGTACCAATAAAACAGATGCTCCCCAAAACTTACGCTCACAGAGGGGTGGGTTGGTGGAACTGGTGCTGCAGATGCTGCGAATCAGGAAAGAGAAGTTGATATTAAGAGTCTGCCTGTGTTCCAGGCAGGATCACAGCATCAGTCTTTGAAGGGCTGTGTGGCTGCCTCTGTCTGATTCCCGTCTTCCCCCTTTAGCTGACAAAAGTATGGAAACATGCCTGGATGGGGGTGTTATTTGCAGACCATCCCTCAGGGACTGCAGACCCACTGGAGCACCCTACAATCTCCAGAGCAGCCTCAGCTCTTCCCCAGAGCCCCAAGAGACTGAAGGTCCCATGGTGGCATTTGTGACACTTGGAGTAGGACAGTGACCCATGGTTTTGAGTCTTCAGCTCAAGAGACCCATCAGGAGCCACACTTGCAGGACACATTTCCTGCTGCCTAAAAAGCAGGTCATTCTTTAGAAGCTGCCTGTTTGGCACCGGAAGACTCTTACCTATTTATAGCACTGATTCTCTCATCTGCTCCTGATTTTGGCCACCCTAAGCCAGGCCACATTTAGCAAACATGGCATGAGACTTGCCCAGTTTTCCCTCACTACCAGAACGTGAGCAAGGTTGGGCATGGTAAAGGAAGCTTGGCTTGGTGTTGCTCAGACTGGTTCCTTTTGTGGTAAACCAAGGCGAGGGATGGCACTGGGAGATGTCAACTCACCTGGCATGTTGGGGTTGGGGCAGGTTTCCTTCAGGTAGAAAATCAGTCCATCCGGTTTGAGTTTTAGGTACTCCACCAACTGGGAAAGGAATTGGAGGAAGGAGAGATGGTTGTGAGGAGAAAACCAACTCTCTCTGCAGCAACTCATGCAGGAACGATTTATATCTGATTTATGGCACAAGGAACACTTCCTTCTTTTCCCTCCTCATCTATGCACTCAGGAATCTCCTAGAGTAAGTGCTTGCACACCTGGATATCTGCCAGGGCTGGGAAGAACCTGGGAAGTTAGATAAGGACTGAAGAAAGACAAGAGGAAAATCTCCGGGAGAGCAGCTGGGTAGGGCATTCTCACTGTAAAGCTATTGTTGTCCCAGCCAGAAAGGTTTTTCAGTTGTCTTGTGTTTGATAAAGCCCAAAGGAAACCTTTTGCTTTCCACGGGAGCCCCAGGGTGAGCTCTGTGCATCCCGGCTAGGTTTCACTGCAGTTTTTTAACCTCCTGCTTAAACCAGGTAGGTTTTTAACCACCAGTTCAAGCACAGTGAGAACTGGACTCTGGCTGGAGACAGCCAGCCCAGCCCCTGGCCACTGGACTGCAAGGGGAGACAAATCTTTCTCTTCCCCTCCTGCCTGGTTCAGATTTCATCTGCAATTGGAGCTTGGCATGGTTCCGTTGCCATAAAAATGCCCCAAAGCCTTTGTTTTCAATCAAATTCAGCATGAAAACAGTCCTAGGAATTTGGAAAATCCAGCAAAACAAAGCCACTGTCCCGCAGACAGCCCTGCCCAGGAGGAAGCACTGGATATCCCTTCCCCAGAGCAGGGGAAGGTGTGTGCAATGGGGCAGAGCTGGGCTCCAGGGGAGCGTTGACTCCCCAGCAGTGCCAAGAGGTGCTGGACTGTGTGTCACATTCCCCAAACCCCTGCCCCATCCTCGTGAGGACTGCTGGGGCGCTACAGCCGTCCCCACTTCCCAAAGCCTGACTTTCAGGGGTGATAGGATGTTAGGATATTAGGATGATTGGATACCAGGAAAAGATTCTTCCCCAGAGGGTGCTCAGACATTGGAACAGGCTGCCCAGGGCAGTGCTGCAGTTACTGTCCCTGGAAGTGTTCACAAACCATGTAGATGCCATGGGTTAGTGGTGGCCTTGGCAGTGCTGGGGGAATGGTTGGACTTTAAACTTAAAGGCCTTTTCCAAGCACATTGATTCTATGATTCTATGTGTCCCTGGCACTTGGATCTTCAGTCCTGTAAAGACTGTGGCAGCTGGCTCAGGGCTTCTGGCCTCCCCTGCCCTTGGAACATTAAGTGCCAATCTGCACACAGCAGTTTTGCTGGACCAGGAGCAGAGGGAGATGAGCTGGAGAGACAGCCTGGGATGAGCAATCTCATCAGGGCTTGCTGCACACAGAGGGCCAAGGTGCATACTGCAGCTGAATATGGGATGGTTGTTGATGGGGTGCAAGTATAAAGAATATAGTCACCTAGCTTGATGCTAGACATGAAAAGCACTGATCATCTTGTTCCTTTGGAGAGGCACTGGACTGGCATAAGGCATGAAGGCAGTGGTAAAGCCAGCACAGCACAGAGCTGCTGTGATATCCCATACTTAGACCCACTTGGCTAGGAGTGCACAGAAATGAGGTGATCTGATAGACACCCAGCCCCAGGGAATGTGGGAGTTTTCTGGAAGGGACTACAACCACTCATATATGGTCTTAAAGCCTTTAAAGCTCCACATGGCCTGGCCTGGCCCTCAAGACTAACAAGGGAAAAGTGCCTTCACTTTATTAGGACCAGTGGTCAGCATCCCATAGCGCAGTACCTGCCAGAGCGTGTCGAACTTGGTCCCCTCGGGGATGGCGTACTTGCCAGACTTGTCGTGGTCTATCCGATAGTGATACACTGTTTTGCCATAGACAAGGGAGAGGGCATAGGTGCCAGTTTGCTTCCTTTCTCTCAGCCTGGTAGGAAACAGAACTATTAAAACCAACCCTAGGTTTTCCCCTACAGTTTATCATGGCTGCAGAGGTGGTGGGCACATCATAAGGTGTCCCTGCATCCTGCTGTGGGAATTGCCTGACATCCCTCTGCAGAGGCTGAGAAAAGCCCTTTACCTTCTGTCTCTTGCCCTTCCCCTCCACCCTGCCCAGTTAATTCTTCTCCTGACTCATTCAGGAGATAATTAAGGTCTGTCTCACCTTTGCAGAGATGCAGAGCAAATGCTTTCTCCTGTATTTTATTGGCCACACATTGTCTGTGTCAGCGTTAAATGTCTTCACCTCTGAACTCTGTATCTCATATCTCCTGGTGCATTAACAAGTATAATTCACAGAGATATCTAAACATGACAGACAAATAAAGCTCCAGATTGGCTCTTCATGGAGGTCAGACACTGTCTTTGAAAGATCTGTAGCCACAGTTTGACCGTATGCAGCTAAATCTCCTCTAAGGCATTGTCATGTGAAACAAGAAACTTCAGGGCAGTGGAGGGGGGAAATGGTAAAATGACAGTTCACAACATCTGCCAGGGTTTTCCATACTCACAAGAACTTCCCATCAGGCTGTGCCCCTGAGTAGAGCCTCCGTTCAGCTTCGTCCCGGTTGATGCTACCATGGTACCAGGGCATCCTCTCATGGGCTGTGGTGGCGATGAGCTTCTCTACCTGTGGAGCCTGGCTTATGATGGCCTGTTCGAGTGCATCCCCCTGGAAAAGAGTGAGAAATGAGGCTGTCTGCCACTTTGCTGCTTTATTGCATGGCTTCAGCACAGTTTATTTTGCAGACCTTTGGGTAGATGACGCAGGAAACGAGACCTTCCGTCTTGTAATGGAAGTGCCTGTGGCCTTGATCATGACTACTGTAAGAGGGGGTTGAATTCTGTTCTGCTGTAGAGCATAATTCCTTGCTTATCTAAATTGGTCCCATCCCTTGAATCCAGCAAGTCCATTGACCTGCTGCTGAGGGAACAGAGAAGACATCACATTTATATGGAGGATATTGAGGTCAGGATCCTGGGTGTCTTTCAGCCTCACATTCCTGGAAGACCAGGATCTCTTCCTGGTGCTTCTGCCTGCTGCTCACTGTCCCCAGACACAACTTGTTAAAAGCAGTGGAAATCATGTGGGAGACCCTAAATTGATTTTACTGCCCCCCATGCTTTATAAACAGCTGGAGTTTCTCGTTTGCCGGTAGGTGGCAATGTCCTTTGAGTTATCGACCAGCATCCATCCGGCAGCTTCCCTCAGAAACCCTATGGAATACCTCATTCTGCCAAACACCTTTGGTCTAAACCAGACCAAATTTAGAGATCTACCCAAGAAGGGCTCCATAAGGAGAACCAAAATCATCTTTCTGTGAGAACTTGGAAGAAGCCACTGTCAAAGTGGCAGCAAGGAGAAGGAAATAATTCTGTGGCTGCCAGCGTGACCATTCACAGTTTTGCTTTACACACGTATTATGTATTCCAGTCTGGAATCAAATCCATGAACTTGCCTGTATTTGAATCACAGAGAGACGTTATGCAGTGCCCAGTACCTCAGTCTCACAGGCAAAACCTGCCCTGACTTCAAAGAGTGAGGAAAGCTGGAGCACTTTAAACCTGGTTTTATTACATCTTCAGCACAACGTTGTGGAGGCACAGGCACCTCATGTGGACAGCATTGGTCTAACTGAAGTGAGCATCCCATGTGCCACAGAGAAGCAAATGGCACGTGGGGAAATTCTTGCAAGGTGGGCAGTGAGCTCCAACGTCCTGCAGAGCAGACACCACACAGGAAGAGTCTGAAGGTTTGGGAAGATGTTTAGGCCTGATTCTGAAGAAGAAACTGGAAGAGAGAGATTTCAGCCTGCTTTTAGTGCCAGCAGCCTGTGAGGAGAAGAACCTTGTTTTACCATGCCGTGAGAGGGACATGATGGTGACAGAGGAGGTCAGTGTGACACGTGGCAGTAAGCCCCAGGGAGCACCCCTTGCACAGTCCCACCCCACCTTTGGCAGCAGTCAGTACCTCCAGTTTCCATGTCTGACGGACGTATTCCCGCACCATATTGTCCCTCATGCTGTCGAAAACACCGGGCTGGGGCTCCACACCACTGGGGCGGTTGCAGGGCTTGCGCAGGGTGCAGCAGAGCCCGTCAGCATCTTTGGAGTAAAACTCACAGAGCTCCCCAGGTCCACAGTGCGCTTTGCCCCCCAAGATGGCATAGGTACCGTTCATCTGGCGCTCGATGGCGTAGTGATAAAACTGGAGGTTGCAGACCATGGAGAGGACGTAGCCCCCCAGGCTGCGCAGGCACTGCCGCAGCAGGAACAGCCCATCCGACATCCCCGCCAGCTTGAGGTACTCCTCTGCTTCTGCCCTGGCAATGCTGCCATAGTAAAAGGGCAGGTGAGCTGCAGCATCTGGCATCTCCGTGTGCTCGCTGGGATGGCCTGGGCTGGCTCACGTGGTGCCGGTGCTCGGGCTGGAAGAGAGAAGCAGAGTTCTTCACCAATTTGCAAAAGGGAATCCACTCATCTGCATGGAGGTTCCTCAGCCCTCAGCTCACTACTGCTGGGGTCCTCATCATGGAGAAGCAATGGGGGCATTCATATCCCCAGGCAGAGAATCCCATAGTGATGCTTCTATCCTGCCCTGAAGAAAGTGTAAGTAAAAGTCCAGCTAATATCGATTTTAGTGGAAGGTGTCCCTGCCCATGGCAGGGGGGGTTGGAACTGGATGATCTTAAGGTCCTTTCCAACCCTAACTATTCTATGATTTAAAAATTTCAAGCAATAGGGAATGCACCGAATCCTACAGTGAATGGCTCCAGTAGTTAAATATCTTCCCTATTAAAAATGTGCTTCTTAATCCATCCCAAAGTTTTTAGCTTTGACTTCCTGCCATTTTCTCACCAGCCCTACTCACAATAAAAGGAAATTCTTTCGCCTCTCTGAACAAAGCAATTTTGCCACGAGGGTCTAAAATGCCAAAATCTTCCATGTAAGTTGATTAAAACAGAAGATGGGTATTAAGGGTTTAAAACCATTTAGGTACACAGTTGCACCAAATGTAGCGAAAGGCGATAAACCTGAAACTGAGTGCTTCTGGGCAGGCATTAACCATCAGTTGACAGCAACAAGATGAAACCTTCCCTTAATTGTCTCTTGGAAACTTTACGGATGTTTTCCCACAATACCTGACTCTGTCTGGTTTCTGGTTTTGGCCAGAGCTCAGATGTGGCCACTGTCACTGCAACGGGAGTTTAATCCCACCGTCTCTGCCAAGCTGCAATGTGCAGGTGTTACCAGAGCCCCCGGTTCAGAAGAGCAGAAACCCCCAAATGAATGTGCTGCTGCAGCATCAGCTTCAGTGGGAAACAGCGAGAAACAGCACTTTGTGGCCGACCCACTGCAGAGCCCCTTTGCCAAAGAGCTATAGGTCTGGTATCAAATCATCTGAAATCCCAGCCACAAGCACAAGACGATTTCCAGCAATTAATAGAAACATTATCATATCCATTCATTCCCTAGAGCCCTGATCTTTGATTTGTCATTGTGCAAATGCTGACCCCTAAAAGACTGAAGTGTTTTTCTCCATACACATGTCCCATAAATGCATCATTCATGCGCAGAGTAGAAAAAAACACTTGTCTCTTTGGCAGCACACTGGGTTTGTGCCCTGATGCTTCCCAGTGTGACTCTAATTTCTGGACACGATGGGAGAAATCACTGCCCAATGTGTTGGGCCCACTGCACCGTGCCTGAAGTGTCCTCTGCTCTCAGGCAGTGGCTGGGACTGAGCCTGGGCTGGTGGTCAGCCCTGCTCCATCCACCCTACCTGCTTCAGCCCACTCAGCAGCATAGTGACAGGGCCACCTCCTGCCAGCTTCTGGGATGGCTGGAGCTGGGAAGGGGTTGGCTTGATAAGGGCTTTGTGTCAGCAGGAACGGGGATAGGGATCAGGAGGAACCTGCTCAGGAGAAACCATTCTGCTATGTGCAGCCAGCCTGCTCCGCTCAGCCTACAACAGCAAAGCCCCACGGAGTGCTGGATTAGTGGCAACCAGACTCTTCTCTATCTATTTGTTATCTTGATTAAGACCAGAAGTGGCCCGGAGAACAGGAAGGGAGAGCAGGCTCTGCTGAGGAGGCGTTTTAGCCTAGGCAGGAAACCACAACAGGAAGCCGTCAGTGGTGTTTGCAGTTGGGTGCAGGACTAGCGTAAACCATACCAAGTGCAGCACAAATAAGCCTGAGCTGTGAAGCCCCTTTCATCAAATGAAGCAAAGTGGGGTCTTGGCAGACCTGCCCAGTCTGGGGCATGGTAAGCAAACGAAAACACCCCGTAGCTCAAACCTTAACTGGAGTCAGTGCCTAAAACCAAGGCAAACGTCCTAATTCCTTGAGACCTCCAGGTACCAAACCAGCCCCAGGCACTGGACAGGCATAAACCCCATGTTCAGCTCCTGAGACAACAGCTAGGTCTTCCTAGTCTTAGCCTGGTCCTAGGGGACGGCAGGTCCCAGGAAGGAAGGATGTGAGAAGTGAGGATTGCAGCTCTTGGTCTTAACTGCAGTCAGGCTCATGAGTCATGTTCACTACTCAAGGAAGAGGAAGTGCTGAGTGGGCAATGGAAGGTTGATGTTCCTCATGTGCTACTAATTTCCACTAACTACCTGGGATAAACAGAGACTCGGGACAAGAACACTGCACCCAAATGCGCCCATTCCCTCTTCTGGCAAGTCCAGGGCCAGAACATCACCGCAAATGGAACGTGTTTGGCAATCATTCAGAGAGGTGAAAATGAGAAAGCAGAAGCCTTTGATGACCGCGGATCTCCCACAAAGTTTCCGGCTGCCTACACAAGGGTTCTGTTATAAACAAGATGCTTTTCCTCTCCAAGCACAGGGCTGTGAGTCAGGAAAGACTCACAGAGACATGAAAGTGAACCCAGGGATCAGAGGTTGGTTCTGGTGATGCCACCCACCCATTTCGTACAAGCGTTGTGCCACAAATGAAACCTGTCAGGAAATTACCCTTATTAGCAGAAACTTCTAAGTCCTCAGGCATGAAGGAAAATCACCCCTGCAAGTCTAAGAGCAGATTTGAGCAGGGTGATTTCTAATCCCTCTGAAGCTCTTGCTCAGAGCCCAAGGTTTATTCTACCATCCTGGCTCTTCCTACTGCCCATTCATTAGCACAGGGTCTTCTGGCCATAGGTAAGCTCCTCTTCCCAACTACAGCACTGTTCCTAACACTGCCTCTGCAAGCTGAGCAGCCCTGACACAACCTCAACAGATGTGCACAAACCTCATGCAAATTTGGTTTTGGAAACAGGTGAAAATGAGAACTGATGTCATGGATTGCTTTATGAACATGGCAAACTAGTGCCTGGAAGAAGCTGCGCAAGGGATGCTCCACTGCTATTAATTCCAAGTAAAAGGACCAGATTTTTCCAGCATCTGCTGAATCTCTTTGGGATGCAGTGACCCACATCCCAGATGTTGGCTTCAGGAATCATACCCCCCTCCCGAGGTTAGGACAGCATTTAGGGAGAACGGCCTTAAAACCAGGGCTCCTGTGGTAATGGCCACAAGTTGGTGTTGACATGAAGATGTGCTGAAAATAGCAACATCGTACAAAAAGTATTTGAATCTGTGCACCACAACACACAGGAAAGGCAGGCAGGAAGCTTCTGAGATGGCAGTCGATCAGATCTATACCTATCACTGGCCACTTGCTTTTACTTAGATCAGACAAGAGCCATCAGGAACTGTATGGACTTTGTCATTTCTCAGAACAGCAGAACCACTTTGTGCAAATCCAGAGCCAGCCCCTGTGAGCAGCAGGGACCACTTCTGAAACCGGAGGAGGCACTGGGCGTGCTTCAGCATCCTGTTAGGACCATCGTTTCTGTATCATTGTCTTATCAACAATAATCCCTTGTATCCCTGGCTGGCTGGGCTGTCTCTTTAAGGTGGTTGGGTCTGCCTGGGGTAGAGGAGGGACCTGCCCAGGGGATATCTGGGAGGATGGGAGCCATGCAGGGGGGAACCCGCCTGAAGAGGGTTCAAGGGGGCTCAGGAGGTGGTGGTGGGAGCTGCTGCTAAGGTTTGTGTTGGCCATGTGGGGAGGGAGGGGGCTCTTTAACAGCTTATCAAAGATGTTTAATTAGGGAGGAAGGGGAGATACTGAGAGCGCGATGTGAGCGGGAGCTGCGCCTGTGGCATGGCTGGGACCGAGGTCAGTCTGAATGATGGGGCGGGGGAGATCGCTTTCGTGCATCAGCTCTGTCCTGAGCTCCTCATTGGCCTGCGCTGCCTCTTTGTCTCCTTCCTGGTGTGAGTTGGCCTCTTTGAACGCCTCATGGGCAAGGAGGATGCTTCTCGCAGTGCCTTGGTTAGACCCATCTGCTGTTAATGCGCGAGTAAATGTGCTTATGGTGCTGTTTACAGCCCCTTCTTTCCAGCTCTGTAGCAGAGTGTGGCTGTGCAGAGGCTGGAGGCAGGATTTAGAGATGCGAGCAGGGTAGGAGGTGCAGAGAAGGGTCTCGAGCAGCAGGCACATAGGGAAGAGCTTCTGTGCCTGCAGTGGTGCTGGGCATGTACAGGGACCTGGCTTGCCCTGGGCTGCAGAGGAGCTGCTGTCCTCCATCCCTTCCCCTGGATTCCTTCTGTTGATCTAAGGACTAGGTTTACAATGGAGAGCCTGCTTGAAGATGTGAAGGGCTGAAAAATGTCCGTCTGCAGTGTACAAATTCCCTTTCCAGGTCCTCCTTCCCCAGGAGGAGCTGGCATAGTGCAAGAGGATGAGCTGAAGAGCTGATTCCTGGAGCTTGGGCACATGGGGTGGTTTTGAATAATGTAACAAAAGGCTTGAAGTCACTTTGATTCCACTTGAAATGCTTCTTAGTTCAAAGAAAAACCTGAAAAACTGAACTTTGGATTGGCCTGGCTGCATTCTTCTAATTGTTCCTGATGAATGTTTAATGTTATTTGTGCACTCCATGGCAGCTCTTCCCAAGGTTTCCTCATGAGCACTCACATTCCTGGCTGCAACTGCTTTCCTACCCTCCCCGCTGACTCTTCATTAAAACCTCAGCTACTCAAGCATTTATTAACACTTGAACTCCATGTGAGTGGGAGTTTATGAAAGCCTGAGCCCATTTACGTCTGTGCTCAGAAACAGTGAGCCTTCTGCTTGCATGGGAAGATAAACATCTGGGTGAGTGTCACTGACTCAGTCCTGCCTGAAAGGGTTGTGTTTACTCCACAGAAAGTCCTGTCTCCTTTCCATTAAGGACCTGTCTGCTCTTGCTGCCCTCGAAGCAAGCAGGTAAGTCCAAACTGCCCTTCCACTGCCTGTACATTCCACACCAGAGATGCCTCCTATTCCTCCTCCCTCTTTGCAGTGGAAACATGGGAACAACTTGGCCCCAGTGACAGTCCACAGGCCTTTTTGGGTGGAAAAATGTTAACATGCAACAGTTGTAAGGCCCATAGAGGGACCTGGTGCTCCTGTGATGCCCTTGGTGTGAAGGCTCTGAACCAGACTGCACCAGACACAGGCTTTGAGAAATGCTGGTGGTGTGAAGATCAGTGCCTATCTTCCCCTTTCTAAGTCACTGGCCAGGGACCTTGTGTCACCCTGTCCCGGTATTACTGGTGAGCATATATAAATAGAGGGCATGGTTCTGCTCAAATGCTTCTATCCTTAATTGCAGTGCGTCTATGCTAGAAGCAGCCAGTGCTGACCCAATGACTGGTTTTCTGTGCCTCCTTCCACCTAGGATGTGAGCTAGGCTGGCTGCCTTGGGTCCCTCAGCTCTGTTAAAACACTTATAGTTTGAGGGGTCAATGCATGAGCCCTTCCTGCAGAGCCAACCTGACACTCATACCTGTGCCCAGAGGCTCAGAAGATGCCATGTGCCGCCTCTGCTCCCATCTTGCAGCTCTCAGATCATACCTTTGTGCTGCTCTGTTTCAACTTGGCCACTCTGAACCCTGCCTGAGCAGACAAGGGTGCTCATCCTTCCACAGAAAGGGAGAAATGGTGCAATAGAGCATGGAAAATCGATGACATGCTTGTTTGGTGCAGTCAGATGGCAATAAAGGCCTGAGCTCATTCATATCCTGCTGGGGACTTGTTTTCCTTCTGTGGTTATTTGTCAAATGCTAATGAGCGGAAGCAATTTGCTCCTCCAGCTTTGAGAGCAGGAGACAAGGAGGGGGCTGGGGAAGGGGGAAGGCCACCTGCATGGGGCTGGTGGTAGAACTAGCTCCCTTTTTTGTTCAAGCCATTGTTTTAACGGCCGGGATTGCCTGGTTCCCAAAAAGCAGTGTTCTGGGGTTACCCTGCTTCCTCTGCGTTTCTCACTGATGCTCATGAGCCTGCACTGCTGCTAATACCATAGCAAGGGAGCCAAAGAGGTAGAGTGCAAAGCACAGTGAGAGTGTTGCAATAGAGTGGTCCAGTGGGTCTGTGGATCATGTGGATGGTGTCTTACTACCTTTGGATTAACACAGGTCCATTGTTGTATGCACAGACGTGTTTGCTGTTTACATGTGGTCATGCCTGTGGTGCATCACATGCTCTATCTAGCAGAGTGCATCTGTCTCGTACTAAAACCTTGTTGTCTGGTTGTATTGTCTTTGGGGAGTATGACTGGAAAGACAGAACCTAGCACACGGACCTCTGTGTGCTCCTCAGCACCCAAGGGTTGCAGCACAGAGAGGTGCAAGTGGCTGCTCTAAGTCTGCTTTGCACTGCGTGATTGCTGGCCACAGAGGTGACCGCCAACTGTAGAGTTTTGGCTAAATACTTGTCCCCTCCCTTAAAGAAAAGGCTATTGGTTCTTTAGTGCTTATCTTCCATTAAAAGATCCCTGAGCAAGTGTTTATCCTGGAAGTGTTCACAAACCATGCAGACGAGGCCCTTGGTGAGATGGTTTAGTGGTGGCCTTGGCAGTGCTGGAGGAATGGTTGGACTTGATGATCTTACAGGTCCTTCCAGCCTGGTTGATTCTATGGTTCTAGGTAGGAGCCTCGCAGGTCCTGGTAAATCAGAATGCAAAGGACCATATTTTTCCTAAAATGCTGTAATGAGGAGCGCAGAAAACTTAACTGAATGTGGTTCTTTGTTTAAAGTCAAGCTGACGTTAATGTCTCATGAACATCCAGTGATGTAGCCTGGCACAAGTACCCAGACCCTGAATCCTCCACAAAGCAGAGCTTTGCTTTAGGCTTCAGTGGCTGGGTTAGTGCAGGAATAGATACCTGAGTTTTGGTGCCCTCGGAGCTGCTCTTGGTTTGGAGCAAGCCAAGTGTCCCAAGTGAGCACCTTCCCTCTAAGGGCAGCTCTGGAATAGGTGAGAACTGGGCCCCAGGAGCCCACTGCTGTGTGACAGGGTTAAGCAGTCATTGTGTGGTCCTAAGGCAGCTTGTGCTCATCTGTTGCATGTGGATTTAGTTTGGAAGGCTGTGAAAACACCCTGCTGATCCTTTGTTGAGCCACTGAAAACACTCCTGGCTCCAGACCCATTGATCCTGAACAGCTTTTAATTAGGGTCTAAGGTGCATAGTTAAACACAGTACATGCAGTTTCCTGCCTCCTGTCCAAGTGCTGCTGGCATCTGATAGCTTAGCTGTGGGTCATGGCATCTAAAGAAATGATGTCAAGGTGTTTGTCTTGGGGATGAGTGAGCACAGAGCTTGTCCTTGCCACCAAGGTGGCAACAGCTAACCAGAGAGGAGAGTCAGTACTCCAGCAGGATGCTGTGGGATCTGGGGCTAGCAAATGATTCCATGGAGCCAGTGAAGGAAATCTGCAGTAACTCATGAATAAGTCTGAGGAGAAGGGCTCTGCTTTACTGCTTGTTTCTACCTGGCCTCCCTGCATGACCTTGTGAAAGGCTTTTGCTGACATAAACAGCTTAGCACACACCATTCATGGGCCTAGCCATTGGCTCCTGCCAGTACAGAGCATGGGGGCAGCGGCAAGCAGGGCAAAGATTAAATGAGATATCCATGTGAGGAATCGATGCCGAGCCTGGCCCAGTGAAGGTGACACAGAAAGCTTTGAGCCAAAGTGAACCTTGGCTGTGATGCATCTCACTGGGCATAAACTTAGTGGCCTGCACTGGTTTAAGTCCTTCTGATGGTGCTGAGTGGCTCAGACTGAAGTCTGCTGAGCAGGTTGGATGCTGAGCAATGTGTCCTTCTCACCTCTCCCCCCACCGCCTGCTCCAGGTGGTGAAGTGGCTGACAACTCTATTTCCAACCACTAAATGACAGAGTTTCTGTTACATAAACATCTGCATTTACACTTATCAGCATAAGTAATAGCTGAGCTTAAATTCTATCAGTATTTATGTTTTGCAATGCCTGTGATCTGTGGAAGATCACAACCACCATAGGAGCACACAGTGTCCTGGGAAGCCCAGGAAGAAGGAAAGACAAGGAGGAGGAAGAGATGAAGGCAAATTGAGGAGTGAGGACCTGTGTGTGTGCAGTTGTAATCAGGTCAGGACCTGTGTGTGTGCAGTTGTAATCAGGTTAGGACGTGTGTGTGTGCAATTGTAATCAGGTCAGGTGTAGAGCTATAAAAACTTCTTTGTTTCTGGTGCACAGGGCTCTCTGGCCAGTGTGCTGTGATGCCTTCCTGATGGGACGCTGACTTTTTGTACTACACTTGGTAGGATGCTGGTTTATCAATTCTGCTGGGGCATGGCAGCTTTTGTGCTGCCCGTAACTGGGAGACAGCCTTTTCCAGCACTGCTAGAGGGGATTTAGGCAGGCAGAGCATAAAGGTCCAACTCAGAGGTTGGTTAAGACACAAAGCAAAGCACTTCTCTGTGCTTGCAGTAAGTGCCATGGGCTCTAATGGTCCTGAGCCACACTGTTTCTCAGTCTCACTTGGGAAGCCCAGGCAAAGGGGGTTAAGCAGCAGATCCAAACATGACCAAATGGATGTGTTTGGCATCTGGTGCTTGGCACCAATGCTGCGGCCATAGCACTGTCTTTTAGGAACAGACTTTTACTGGAAGTAGAGCAGGGGGAATCCACTGCAATGCGTGGAAGAGGCTGGCAGAGCACTGGGTGCACTCTCAGGCATGCAAAGATGAGTTTTGTTGACATAGAACAGACCAACATAGTTCCTTCAGTTTAAAAAGTAAGAAATAAACACCGCCTGTATGGTTCAGTACCGGTGGCCAACATGATCCCAGCATCTTGGTGCTGTTGAGATTGCTTATTTCAGTAGGTGAATTGGTAGCAGAGGTGTTGGAAACATCAGAGGTTCAGGAGGGAGCAATGAAGTGGACTGATTGATGAATACAGCTCTTAGGGATGGTGCACTTGCATTAGTTGTTGACTAAGAGTGCTGGAGGGAAATTTGTGAGCAAGGTGGAAGTATCTATAATCCTCTTTCAGAGAGGAAGAGCTGGTTCAAATGAGCCAATGAGATGATATGGGGTAAAGAAGAACATATTCATCAGTGGAAAGTAAGTCTGGTTATCAAGAAACATTTCCTAACCAGATTTATCAGGATATGGAACAGGAGAAATAGTGGAAGTCCCATTGCTGGTCACTTAACCTGAGATCAGAAAATGTACTGTAGGGAACAATCCTCTCTAGCAGGAAGAAACTGGGATGAGCTAATAGGACTTTCCTGTACCTAATTTCTGCAATTCCATTAGGGAAAATAATACTTTCTATTTCTTCCCTTGGCCAATGTCATTTCCAGTTCAGCCAATGTTCTGTGGAAAACCGAAAACCATTGAATGCAGAAGCATTTTGCATCCACTGTTGATGTTTTTGGTGGTCTTTTGTTGAGGACCAGTGTCTGAAATGAGAACTGAGTCCTCTCCTTGTGGACCGGGGTTACATGCGGTAAATATTCTCCAGTACATTTCCATAATGCGGCTCAGTGATGAGCTTACATGGTGACAAAGTGAAAAAACAGCTCATTCTCCACAGCCTGCTAAGTCCTTGGTTTTTGTCCTTTCTGTGCTGTCAATGGGAGATTGTATTCATCCAGTTCTACCTATCCTCAAGTCTGTTCTTATATGGGCAAAATGCACCATCTCCCTTAACTTTTCCACCATGGAAAACCAACCTTGAACTAGCCTTGTACCCAACCTCCCCATTGCAAGCACCAATCCTCTTTTCCCTCTTGGGCGCAAGACACTAGGACAAGCAGCAGAGGGTTCACAGAAAACTTTCTGGTCACACATCTTCAGCTTCCCCCTCCTGCAGCCTCTTCCCCTTGCCAGCCATGTGGGATGCCAACAACCCACCAGAACGGATTCTCCAAGGAGAACATTGTGGTCCAAGGAGCTTTGTGCTGCAGAGCCCTTTAGGCTGTGGGACTGCATCCAGCCATGGAGGGACAGGCTGGATGTTCCTGGCAGTTGTTGGAGCACTGCTGTAGAACCTGGCAGTTGTTGGGGCACTGCTCACACTATTGTAGTTGCTCTCACAGCTCATTTCATACAGGGTGTGCCTCAGCAGCAGTTCATTGCAAATAGGCTTTTCTTTAGCACTCTTAGTAGAGACTGAGTGGAAATCTTTCCAGGTCCCAGGGAAGCCATGCAGGGCATGTCCTGCCTTGTGTGGGCCCAGCTGAATTCCCAGTAGCACCCAGTGCTGTTTTACCCTGCCCTTGGAACAGGGTTTTGGAGAGATGCAGGCACCACTGATAACTCTACCCGTGCTTCTGGCAGCTATTGCCACACTTCGCTGTGGCTGTAGGGCTTTTCTCTATTGTTGGCTCCTATACCGAAATCATGTTCTTTAGGGCAGTGTTTGCTGGCTTCTTTCCCAGCTCAGCCACAGCACTGGAGTCTGTGCCAAGCACCCGTCTGAGCAGTTTGAGTCTGGCAGGACCCTCGCTGATATTCCTCTGTCCTGAGTTCAAACTTAAACAGGGGAGGTTTAAGTTAAATATAAGGCAGAAGCTCTTCCCTGTGAGGGTGCTGAGCGCTGGCACAGGGTGCCCAGAGAAGCTGTGGCTGCCCCATCCCTGCAGTGTTCAAGGCCAGGTTGGACACATGGACACAGGGGCTTGGAGCAAGCTGCTCCAGTGGAAGGTGTCCTTGCCTGTGGCAGTGATTGGAACTGGAGGATCTTTAATGTCCCTTCCAACACAAAGCAGTTTGGGATTGTATGGCAATGGCTTCAGGTCCTTGAATTTCAGATGTATGATGTAGGGTTAGGGTTAGTCTTCGGCTGATTTGTAGAAATGTGCATAGTCTCACATTCCTCCCTAGGGCTGTATTAACTTTATATAATAAGATTTTAGTTGTCATATAATATTTATGATGGGTACTCCTACCTCTGCTTTCTTAGCTGATCTCAGCGGCATCCTTTGCCATTTGTGCTGCTGATCCCACCTGCTTGGGGTTTGAGTGAGTCAAAGCTTGTCTTAACTAACACATCTGGTGTCCTTTCTGACCACATTGGACCTTTCAGACTTGGGCTGCTCAAGCCAAGTTTTACATGGCTGGTTGAGTGAGCTTAGATCATGTACAGAGCCTGATGCCTCTAAGGTTTTCTGCTTTCTGTGAAGCCAGTTACCTTACAGGGTTATACAGAGACTGTGGCATAATCCTTCCTGTCTGAGAGTTCTGAGGAGACCCTCTTTCTGGTTAAGGTCTTCATGGGAATTAACTTTTAAAGTCACTTGAACGCGCTCATGTGTATACATGTGGATTCTAACCACTGCTATGGCATCGTCCATGTTTCTTTAGGAGATCCCATTCCCAGGAGCATCAGCAAGCTTTTAAGAGACCCTGACCCTTTCTCTTCTCCAGAGGAAAAAGGATGATAAAAGGTTGAAAATACAGATATCATAAACACATCAGAAAGCATAACCATGTAGGTCAGTTCATCCATCCCTTCTCCAGTCCCCTCTCCAGTTCTGCCCGTATGATGGGTTTCCTTTGCGTCCCTGTGGCGTTTATTCCGCAGTCTAATAGATCTGCCCGTTAGGAAATGTTTTCTGAGGTTTAATCTTAACTTTCCTTTTTTCTAGTTTATTCTGTAACGCCACGGTCTGGGCTTGAATTGATGGGACTTGGAACTGTTTTTCCCAGGCGAATGGAGAGTGCAAAACAGATGAGGGGATAAAGAAATAGAAGGAAGTAAATGTGAGTTTGACAGAGGCCTCTGGTTTTGGGTATGCTTGCTGGCGTATTTGTCAGTAGGAAATCCCTGAAGTCCTTCTCAAGTATTTGGAGCATTATTGAGCAGGGTGCCAGGTATCCTAAATCTCATATTGCCACTAAGGCTTTATAGGTGGTTTAAAGAGAAACTTCCAGAGACAAGTTTTGATGTTATGCCCCAGTGGTAGAAAGAGGATGGCTGACCTGAATATTGGACTGCAGGCTATTGTTTCAGCATCTTCTGACCTATCTAAATCCACCCCTAACTTCAAAACCAATACAGTGGTCCCTAAACGTACCCCAGGTTTTTTCTGAACCATCAGAAAAGGCAGAGCAGTTGCAGGGTGAATAAATCTGAGCCTGTTGAGACCAGCATTTCACAGGATCTGCCCTCCTGCCGCCAACCCCCAGTGCAGAAAGGTACGAGACAAAGAAACAGCAGCCATGGTGTGTAAAAGCCCTTAAAGATACCAAGAGCAAAACAAGTGTGTCTTACCTGGCTTGCAGATGGGTTGGATGTCTTGTCAGGGCTTGGCAACAGCGATTTTGAAGACGGAAAGGAGAAAAGAGGGAAGGTTTTCTTTGGCGAGTGAGAAACGCGTTGCTTTTGGAAGATGAGAGGAACGGGCCACAGCATCCAGTGCACTGCCTAGCATTCGCTAACCTCTGTTTGCTGGTTTCTTTGAAATGTGACCTATTTCCTTGCTGCACAGGAAAGGAAAGAAGAGAAAATAAAAGCTGTATAGCTCAGAAGGGCGAAACAGCTCTGAGAGCTTCTCAGTGTCAGCGCATGGGTCTTCTATGGACGAAAACAAATCTGAGGAAGGTGATGAAGAGCTGTCTCTGAGTAGGGCTCCTTTGGGGTTGTGGTTGGTGATGATCACCTGGGCTCAGCAACTCAACAAGCTTCTCCTGCGTTTCCTGCCCTGCTTTCTGCTTAGCTCTTGTTGTGCTAAAATGGCCGTAGACACGACCCGCTGGGCTAGGAACCATCCAAAACCAGTCCCACCAAATGGTGCTTTTTTTGGCAGGATTTGCAGCTGCTCCTCAGGGACATGTCTCCCTTTCCAGAAGGGAAAAGCTTCTGTGGTTCATCCCTAGCCGTGGTAAAGAGCTCACCACCACCATCAAGAGATGGATAGAGGGTCAGTGTTCAGGACCAGCTCCTGGTGAATGGGAATAAAGGCTCCAGCACTGTGACTTCTGTCTGCTGAACACAAAGAGGTGCCCCAATGAAGTGGATGGAGAATCCCAAAGAGTCTCATTGCGGGCGGAAGACCCTACTGAAAGAGAAGCTGGGACAAGGGTCCTGTTCTTGTCAGGTTGAGCTTGCTCATGAAAGGACTGATTGGAATAAAACCATGCAGTAATAAGGTTAGATATGCAAAATACAGGTTATCCTTCAGCATTACTCAACTGAATGGCATTTCATTGCCAAATGCCCCTTGAGGAGCCTGTTGTTTACAGTTGGGTGTG
Organism: Forpus xanthops; assembly: GCA_032466535.1. Classification (NCBI taxonomy): domain Eukaryota; kingdom Metazoa; phylum Chordata; class Aves; order Psittaciformes; family Psittacidae; genus Forpus; species Forpus xanthops. The sequence continues at coordinate 54,093 of JASSUY010031559.1, read as the reverse complement.
GGGCTGTACACCAGGTTTACTCAGAAATCCATATTAAAGATTTTTCCAAGGACAAGGTGAGATCCTGAGATAGAAGAGATGAATCACTTGCGCGGTTTACAACGATGGAAATGCAGCATCCCAACACACCCCCACTGCAGTGATAGCAGAGAGCTCAGTCCTGACCCCTGAGCAAAGCGTCCTTCCCCTAAATCCCCACAAGGTGATGCACATTGATCTTGATAAAGGCTTTTTGATGGCTATGCTTTTAAAGCTTCCAGCTGGATTTACAGGTTTGGGAGATGCCAGCCCAATTTTATCTAACACCTGGGACAGTTGAAGCTGAGGTTTACTGGTGGGCAGTTAGTTTGCATGTCTCTGAACTAGTGGCAAACCAAACCCTGTTGGTTAAAGCTGGTTTCACTTGCAGGTTTTCAACCTGCAGTGTTTGGGCTGCAAAGCAAGCAGAGTGATTTGTTTATTACAGCAGTAGCTAAAAGGCTCTATGGAGTGATGTTGTGTTAGGTTCTGTACAACCATAAAAAGGGTTAGTCTGTGGCCAAGTAGCGAGTCCCAACATGGACTTGGGGCCAAGCTGTGATGTAGAGCCAGAGCTGGGAACTTTGCCCAGGCCGTGCAGTTTAGACATAGCAAGAGAATATTTTATTTTATGTACAAAATGGTTATACAAAATAACCCCATCAGTCCTCAGCATCATTCCTTATGTGTTTTAATGGCACCCAGGAAAGGGTTTGCAGCCTTTCAAGCCCTAAAATGAGCACTAGCCTTAGTGTTGTGCAAGCTGGTGCTGCAGCTGGGGCACACTGGGTATTTCTGAGCACTGCCCAGCAGCACTGAGAAGCTCCAGCACAGAACCTGCATGGAATCGTTCCTCCTTGCTCTTCCCCAGGGCTCAGTGCATCATCCCTGCAGGGTTTGTACCAGGCTGGTGCTGATCTTGAGCTTGGCAGGACCCGAGCATGCAGCTTCTGCCACGTGTAGCCACAGGAGGGTGCAGTGTCACCAGGCTGCTGAGCATCAGGGACCGGGTGCTAGTGCTGTGCTCATCCCAGGGGTGAGTGAGGATACAGGGGAGCCACAGGAACAGGATTTCACATCTCCTCATCTCTTCATCCTAGAAAGAGGGAGCAATTCGTTGGCACTGTTTGATGTTGGAGGTGAATTGTAGTGACGGTCAGTTGCCTGTGAAACCCTTTTTTTCAGGCAGAGTCCAATGCCTTCTGCCTCTTTGTCCTGGGTTCAGCAGCAGCAGTCATTTTTCTCCTCCTTAGTTGCTGATGCAGTGCTGTAGTTTTGACTTTCGGCCTGGGAGCTGTGCTGATAACACCGATGGTTTCAGTTACTGCTTGGTAATGTTTTGGTCTGGCCAAGGACTTTGTGAGCCTCATGCTCTGCCAGGGAGGAGGGGAAGCCGTGAGGAAGCAGAGACAGGACACCTGACCCAAACTGACCAAAGAGGTATTCCATACCTCCACATCATGCCCAGGATGTGAAATGGAGGGCAGAGACCCGGAAGGGTGGGGGTGCACTGCTTGGTCGGGCTGGGTATAGGTGGTGAGCAATTGTATTCTTTTCCCTTGTATTTCCCCTGTCATTATTATTACTGGTGGCAGCAGCAGTGATTTGTGTTACACCTTAGTTACTAAACTGTTCTTATCTCAGCCTGTGGGACTTGCATTCTTTCGATTCTCCTCCCCATCACCCTGAGAGTGGGGGAGAAGAAAGAGGGGTGAGTGAGCGAACTGTGTGATTTACGGCTTAAACCACAACCCTGTTTTGTGAGTCTCCTGTCCCTTCAGCTCTCTCCATTCTCGAGGCTTTTGTGCAGGTCTGGGAAGGTGTGCACAGCTCTGAGCAGGCTCCATCACCCCTTCAGAGACAGGTTGAGGCTGGAGTAAGACCTAGTTTTTGAGCTGGCCTTATACAAGTTTACGAGGGTCCTCAGAGTAGGGCTGCATGGTTGGCCCAAGGCACACAGATTGGGTACCCTTGTACATCAGGAGTCTCTAACACTGTATTTAGCATCCAGGAGGGACTGGAGACCCTGCACATCAGAGGAAAGCAAGTTTCTCTGGAAAGGGAAAGGGACAGGTAGCAATGAACTGCTCACTGCTGAGCAGGGAAGATGGACAACTGTACCTCAGTCTCTCTTCATTACACCCTGAGTGTATTTGGAGATGAGCATCAGCAGATGCTTGTATGTATGTGTCAGCAGACGCCCCTGGTATGGTTCTGGGCCATGCTTTGAGCAATTAGCTTTTCCCTGGCCAGAAGCAGCACCATTCAGTGAACCACCAAATACTTTGTTTAGTTACTCTTGTATATATGTGCTTTGGGGGCTCAGACAATGGCCAGCAGGGCTGGGGGAGGAAGTAAACTGCTCTTTTCACCCAGCCAGGGAATTGGCCAAAAATCCAGCCCAGCAATCCCAGACCCTTTGAACTCAGTTTTCAAATGGAGAGCCAAGCCTTTCCAGTCTGAATGCCCATAAGGAAGAGTGGCCCTTGTGTGTGTGGGGATGCTCCAAGGGATGGGGGCTCTGAACTCCCCCTGTTGGCATCTCCTTCTAGGAGCAAAGGATGTTTCCCCTTGTTTTTTTCAGGGCTATTAGGATGAGCACATCTACCAGGCAATACCAAATACTTTGAGATCAGCAGAGGTCTTTCCTGGGCATCTCCTGCTCAGATCACTCTGCTGCTCCATCCAAGGAGCAGAGTTCAAAGGGCTTCAATAAGGGTTTACACAGATTTATGGAAATGAATGAATTATGGCTGTTAAATGCAAAGATACAGCTTCTGGCTTAGGTTCAGCCCTGCACTTATTCTCTTGATAGCAGTGGATGTAAGAGGATATACCACAAAAAACACCACAGCTTCATGCTTTGTTCTTAATCACTTTTCTTAGGCATGCCATGGCCAGCATTGGGGTAGGATGTTGGACTGGGCCAAAAAGCCTTTGTGGCTTTCTTTCTTCATTCCTGTCTAATGGTCAGATGGTTACAGACCAACGCTGGGTCAGCCTGGGTGGCACCCAGGACCATTACCAAGAGCCCTGGCTGCTCAGGCCTGCCCAAGGGCTGAATCTTCTGGGTTTGGCAATGTGCTGACCTAGAAGGGCCAGGGCAGGACACGGAGTCTGGAGGAGCTGCTTGTCTTGCAGACGTGGCACCCGCACCACAGGGCTACAGGCTCCTTGCTCACCCACAGATCTCCTTCTTGCCATCTGCTCCTGGGCAGAGGAGTCTCATGGTCAAGGAGTTTGGTCTAAGACTCTGCTTGCATCTCCCCCCCAGGAACTTTTCACTTCTTCACTCTTCATTCAGATCTTTTAAAAGGCTCCTTCAGTGTGGTTTTGGGGTCCTTCTGCCCTAGAGATGGGCTCAAGCTGGAGGATCACTGCCTGGTCCTCCCATCCTTTCCCTGTATCCTGCCCCAGGGCCCCTCTCTCTATCCAGGGAAAGCTGGGCAGTGCTTGGCGCTGTGGAAAGGTCTGTTTTTATAACATTTGCTGAATTTCCAGGTAAGTCTCTCTTTAGCAAGACTTACATATTCAGCTTTCTAATCTCAATAGGCGACTTCAGAAGAAAGAAGGAAATGAGCTCTTGCCCTTTATGGTTGCTTATTGTTTTATGTGTCCTGAGAGGGCTTTGTTTTGAAACAAGCAGCATTTTAATGTGTTTGCAGTGTTTATTCTTTACTTTAGAAATGTATTGTCCTCTGTGGGACACTCTGTGGTGGCAGAGGAGCAAGAGAAATTATGGCAGCGCCAGAGCCAGCAGGGCAAAGATGATGTAACTGGGGAGGGAAGGGACTGCTTAAAACATAAGTTCTTGAGGGCTTTTTTAAGCTTAAAGCCAATACCTAACACCACTGGAGAGCACGGAGGCTTTTGGTAAGGCCATTTCATCAGACGGGTGCTGGCGTTTTAAAAGCAGGTTGGAAGCTATGGTTAAAATGAAGGATGGGAGTTGTTGGAGGAGGGAGAACACCCAAATCCTGGCTTGCTTTCTGTGCTTTGTGTGCTGTGTGCCACCATCGGTGACCTCTTTGCCTTCTCACTTTCATGTTGGGGTGTTGGATGGGCCTGTGAGCCGGGAACGATCCCTGCCTGCTCCTATGGAGTAAGACTAAGCCGATGAGTTTTATAGTGTTGCAGGCAAGACCTGCCTTCTGCACTGATGTCAGCAGCCAGGGCGGGACTTTTACAGCCCTCTGGCTTTGGGGATTTTTTTTTTTTTTCCTTTTTTTTTTTTTTTGGATAATCCTGGCAAAATTCCTGAGCAAAGTTTTTTTTCCCCCCTTTTTTTTTTTGATTTGAGCAGCCCCTCTCCATGCTGCCTCCGAGCTGCTCTCTTATTACCGCTCACTTCCTGAAAGGAGGCTTCGTAGCAAAGGCTCCTGCTCCACTGCTGCCTGGGTCTGACAGAAGAAGGTTTTTGAGGAAGGCGACATAAACCCTCAGCCTGGAAACTTTCTGACACGCATAGGACTGAGGGGGAGAGCGAAGCTTTTGGCAGCTGCGGGGTGAAAGAAGAGGAAAAAAGCTCAGAATTAAAAGGGGGAAAAGAAGAAAGAAGGGAAAACACTAAAAAAAGGTAAAACACTCTTTAAAATAATTCTTTCCAGAGAAGCCTCTTTGAGGTTGGAGTGGGGTGGTCTGGGGTGGAGGGAGCGCGAATGTTCTTTGAAATCAGAACCGTCTCCCTGGAGAAGGAATGAGCCCGAAGAGCATTGCATGCTGGAAAAACATTTATGAGAATGAAAACCATGTTCACCCTTCTCCAACATTCAGAGTTTCCATAAAAATGAAGGGTTGTGTTTCAAAGTGTCTGCAGGCAGCAGGAGTCAGGCATCTGCACTCGCGGCTCCCTCGCCTCCCCATCCCCGCACGGCTTTCTTTATTGTGTTAAGCCATCCGAGCATGTTTGCTGCTCTAAAGTACAGTTCTCTATTCCAGAGCTGCCGTGGGCAAAGCTCTCAATTACAGAAAGCAACAGCTCTAATCCCCGTGGCAGAATTAGACGTTCCTTGCTGTCTTCATTCCTGAGAATAAACACTTCCTGCGCTCCCTCTTTTGCTGTCTCGCTCCATCTTCAGGAGCCGCCAATGCCTCTTCCCCTCCTGTACTGTGCGGTCAGAGGATTATAAACTGTCTGCCCTGGAAAAGTTGCAGTGTCATTAACTTTGTGGGCATCACCAGGCATTTGGCCCCGTTGCACCGGTCGTGTATTTCTTTGCTTTGATTATGTTTTAAAGGGTTTTTCTCTTTTTCTCAAAAGATCAATCCCTCCAAACATGTTATTTTAAACATCAAAGTAAATATTAGTGATGGTGAGATGCCAGAAGATTATCTCATTAGAGCTGAAGGAGCTGTGCTATAAATAGAAAGGAGTTTATAAAATAACCTTGGCAAACAGCTTCCAGAGGGGAAGAATCAACCAAGGAGGAAGCACTGGGCCGTGCTGGTCGGAGCTGCGCTCCAGGGCAGGTACCTGGGGACGTTTCTGGTCAAGCATATGCTGGGATGTAACCTCAGGGGGGGTTTGTTTTCCTGTTTCAGTGCATGCCAAGACCCATATTGGCTGGAGGCAGCCACACCAGAGATCTGTTTCTTATTGTGGTCATTAATATTGCTGTTAGCAGAGCTCACGTGGTGACAGCGTGCGATCTAGTGCATGACGGGTGAGAGCAAGAAGGTATTTGAAGTCTTTGTTCATTTCTGGTCCCCCCCTATGCTGCAGATGGTAAAAGGGGAAACGCTCTGCTGGGTGCCCAGGTAATTCCCCAGCCAGTGCAGGGGTGATCCCTCTGCTTTGCTTGCCAGAGCCTTGCCTGGACTAGCCTGGAATGCCTCCGTCAGGGAGGCTTCCTCCAGTTCTTGGGAGGTTGTTCCAGTGTCACAGAGTTTCTCCATATATGGAACACGCTGAGTGCTCCGGTTGCTCCATCCTCAGCTTCCCGTTGTTCCTGCTTTGCCCCACAGCAGCTCCCTCTCCTTCCCTTTTCATCCTTAGATCCCTAAACCCCTCCAGCGCCCATTGGTGCATCTCCAGTTGCATTCCCCAAGCAGCTGCTTGTTGGGAGGAATGGGAAAGGTCCTGTCATCTCCTGTAAATCATGCTTTTCCCAGATAAGACTCAGGGGCTGAACTGTTTCCTTTGGCAGAGGAGGACCCCAATAAGCTGCGACTGAGTGAGCAGCCGATGGGCTATGAAGTGGAGCCCTAAGGGAAGGTATTGCCTGCTCAACATAAACAGTGTCTGCTCCTTATGCGAGAGGCCTTTTGAACACCAACATGCAAACCTGTAACGTAAGGGTCTCTGTGATCACTGATGGCTCAAGGCCGCCCAGAGACTGTTATGGGGAGGAGTGAGTGTGCTTATCATCACATGAAACCCTGGTCCAGAGACAGCGTGGACTCAGCTGCCCAGAGGAGCAGCTCCTTTCAGCACAGGTTGCATCAGGCCCACCCGGGGGATGATTCTGTTCAAGCACGTATCTAAAGCTTATCTGAAACCCCTGACTCCAAACCCCACTTTTCTTGCCAAGTTCCCAGCTATTAGTTCATTCTAAGCCAGAAACACCGCAGGATGTGTTTGTCACGTCCTGTCCTGCCTAGATCTCAAGTTAACACAAATGAACTTAAAACAAACAGAATTTGCACCAAATCTGTCGAAGTTGCAGAAACAATTCACTAGTGATTTGGATGAGGTCAGCTTAGATGTGCTAAAGACATGCGAGTCAAAAAGGTCTTCGCTTGACCCCACCACCGTAGGGAATGTTTGTAGGGCGAGGAGTTACAAACATTTCCTGGGAATCGGCTAGCAGGTCAGGTCTCATGCAGTGATTGGAGAGTGTGAACCATGGAAAACCACTGGCCGGGATACAGCCTCCTTTTTCAACACAGAAGGAGGTTTTAAAGGGACACCATCAAAGCAAATGTTCCCATCTTGGTTACTGCGAGTGCCTTCAACTGAATCTGCAACCAATTCAAGAGCTGGGAGATTCACCACTCAGAAACTCTGCCAAAATACTTCAGTTCCATCTGACTTCAGTGGAGTCATGTCAGAGGCACGTGTGGAGGGCAGGGTCTCCACCCGGCTGCTCCGTTGCTGCTACTATCTACCTTCTGCATTCTTCCAGGCTGGGAAAAGAATGCTTGGGGTATGCCATGTCTGACTGCTCAGCATCTTTATGTATCAGGTTTTCATCCCAACCCACTGGTATTGCTGTTGAGTCCTACCCTTTCATTGTAGCTTAATTTTTAAAGGGAAAATGAGGGGAGTTATATCTATTCCTGTGCAATTCTGCAAATACTTTTGAATTCCAGCATTCATAAATGTTGGTTCTGGCTGAGCTGATCTTCCAGGTGAAATACTGGCTTCCCTCTGTGGATTTGTGCCACTGACCTTAACAGGACTAAAACTTCACCCTAAAGTGGCTTCGGTCAGAATCGCAGTGCAAAAGATGAGCTAAGTCCTGTTGGGGTTAGCAGCTCCTCATTCCCTGGTGTGGATGAAGGCAGCTCCTCCGTAACCAGGCACAAAGAAACGCACTCAGCAGCCCTTGGACTGCAGCTTCCTCGTTGGGAAGCCACACGTGCTGTTTCACCCTGCCATACCCCATCAAATCCAAACCGGCAGGGCCATATCCTTCCCTGAACAGAGAACCTGCAGGGAGGGGAAAAGAGCCCATAAATTCTCTGCACAGCAGATTTCTCAGAGCTTGCTTATGGGAGCCAGAGCCTGGATGATCTGCAGGTCTGTGAGAGCATCATACAGCCCAATGGGTTCTGCAAGACTTCATCCCACTGCAGAGCTTCCTTGGCAAGTTCCTCTGGGGTAAAATGTGTCGGGGTCTGTGGGTGCTCACGCTGCCTTGCACAAAGGGTGCCCCAGGGTGGTTGCATGGAGGGATCCCCATGCTCTTGCCCAGGCTTCCTGCTCATCTTTTCTGCTTGCCTTGGTTTTGCCTTGCTGGGAAATGGAGCTGGCAGCACTCGCCTGCTGGGAGGGAGATGCTGAAGGGAGGTGAGGTTGTGGGGACAGTGGCAGAAGCTAAAGCTGGATTTGTGTTGTGCTCTCGGTGACCCGGGAGGGGGATGCTTCCTGCACCTCTGCAGAAGGGAGTCCTGGTCCCACGTACTGGGAGCACACAGCCAAGCAGGCAGAGCAGATCAGGATGAGCCACCCCTCTGGCCAGCCAGGGTGCCTCTCCGTTTCTCTGTGTCACCATGATGCAGCCACGTCCCTGAAAGGAAATGTTTCTGATTTACTGGAGGGATAATGTGGTTCAAACTGACTTTACTGCTGTAGGGTCCTGCTCATGGCTCAGTGTGCTTCCTCCAAGGCACTTCTGTGTGTAAACCCCTGAGGTAATCTGGGGTTTCTGATCCAAACCTCATCTCATGTCAAAGTTAATGCTGTGCGGAGAGTGGGGTAGGACCAGAGATCCCTTTGGGTCTCTTCCATCCTCAGTTATACTTTGATTCATCCTGACAGAACTAAATCAGCAGTGGGTGCTGGAGCCAGGCAGTGCTGTGGATCCCATCCCCTGTGCAGGTCTGTGCTGTTGCTGTGTGCAGCAGCACCCAGCATTAGACATTGCTGTTCCTGGGGATGCTGTGCTGTGGTGGTGCTAGAAGGAGCTGCTGATCTCTGGCTCACTGAAAGCCCCATGGTGCTTCTCACAACCCTTCTGGGTACCAGGAGTCACCTGAGATGCTCTTCCTTGTAAGGCGCAGTGGGGTTCTCTTATCTCTGCAGTTTCAGCATAAGACCCTGTGTTGTACCATGGATGCCAGTGGTGTGGCAGGCGGTGAGAGGGGCTTTAGTGGGGCTCTGCTCTCAATCATAGCACTTCCAGTGTAATGATCAGACATGTCTTTGTTGGAGGGTCCCAGCATGGATGCAGCACTACGGATGTATGGGGTATGGCCCTGCCCAGCGGCCAGGTTGAGGCAGGAGCCAAACTTAGGTGCCACACTTGGTGTGTGAGCTGTGTCGGGTCTCTGTAAGCTGTTAACTGTGTAAGATGTGCCACTGCCTGAACTGGGAACAAAGAGCGCATCCCTTTCTCAGACCAGATCCCTCCCAGGGAACACCAGTGGTGGTTCTGCAGGTGAGTGGAGCTCAGTGCTGGCGCAGGAAGGTGTTTGTCTTCATGCAGCCCCAGGGCTGGGCGCCTTGTGTTGCTGTGTTGTGTAAGCACAGGCTGCTGGAGGGCTGGTGCTGGAGCCAGCTCCCCCAGGATGCAGATGGCTGCGCCTGCTTCCTGCCTGCACCGAGGTGTGAGAAGTGAGTGCTCCTGGCCTTCCCCAGCGCCTGGGGCAGTTTCCTGGCATCCAGAGCATGGCAGAGCAGTGGGGCTTGCTCCATGCTGGTGCAGGGCAGTAGGAGCACAGGGAGGGAGAGACCCAGGAGATGGGGATGGCTGCACTGAGCCCGGCAGAGGGAAGGGGTAGTTTTATGAAGGCAGAAGGCAAGTTACACAGACACGGAATATACATTTCAGATCTAAAACCAGCCTTTGTGCATGGCATATCCACAGGTATCGGTGTGTGGTGGCCCGCAGAGGGTGTGTGGGCAGTGAACACAGGCATGCTGTAGGTAGTGTGTATCTTCATACAGGTAACCTTTATCCCCATCCAGACAGCGCGTATCCACACGCAGAGAACACACAGCTGCAGCCGTCATCTGCATGCGTGTGGGTGATATGTGCTTAGTTCCGTGCGCTGTGCATGCATGTGGTTGGCGGGGACACTGTATGGTAGGAGATGCCCTTTCTGTAATGACTTCTTGGTTGCCTTTTTAACTCTGCTGGTTTGTGCGTGGCTGGAGCCGGCAAGGAGAGTGGTGGCTGATGGCCAGCAAGTCTGGGTCACGTGGAGCAGCTCCAAACTATTGCATAAGTCCTGTCTGAAAGTGGACCTGCTTGGTGCAGTCATCTCCTTAAAGCAAAAGAAGTCCAAGGCTGGGAGTGTTGGGTTCTCGGTAGCCACTCTCCATGTGAGGATTTGGGCTCAGCCCTGAGGCTCACACTGCCCCGTGCACAACACCCCTCCCTGATGATGAGCGGAGCTGGCACTTCTCTCTGGCTTTCCTGTTGAGGACCTCCGAGCATTTTACCACATTTGGAGATCTGCAGTGACCCCAGCTTTCCAGATAGGGCCAGATCCTTATGTAATGGACAGATATGATTTCCAGAAAGCAAAGCAGTCAGAGAGAGGTCAGTGCTCCCAGCTCTCCGTTTGCATGCCCTCCCTTTGTCATAGGTTGCTTTTGCCCCTTTTGCTGGTGCAATGAAAGATCCTGCTGGATTCTGGGGAGGAGCAAGGGGGTAATTCAGTCCTTTCCTCACTACGATTGCACTGAATAGACTGTAAAACAATTCCGTGTTTTAAAAAGAAAAGCTACTCCCACACAGTACTGGAGTGAGCCCAAACCCCTGGGAAGCATTGCTTGTACAAAGGGATGGAGGGTGTGCCCGGCTGCAGCACAGCAGGGCCCGTGTGGAGTGCAGCAGTGAGCTGGGAACACAGAGCTGGGTGCTCCCTGCTCACCCCAGAGCACATCGGTGCTGGCAGGGGGATGGAGACCCAGGACCAGAGCCCTTGCCTCCGGGGTTCAGACCCGCAGCATCAGTCTGCATTTCCCACGTTGCCTTTGGTTAGGGTTGGATCTCGTTTTAACAGTGCAAAAGCTTCATCTGTCCTCCAGGCAAACACTAAGTTTGACCCTGGAGTCGCTGGAATGAGTGTCTGTAAAGAACTGCTCTTGGATGAAACAGCTCTTACAAGAGAGGGGCTGCAGTGAGTGTTGTAGGTCCTTTCGCAGCCCATGAGTAAGGGAAAGGCAAAAGCCCTTGTCTGTACTCCAGTGTGGGCTTGATAACAGGAGCAACCAGAGGGATAGCAAGAGGATCCTAAAGGGTTGCTGCAGAGCAGTGTAGGCAGGAACCATCCCATGGCTGGAGGCTGCTGTTTTCTGGTGAACAGTGATAACTACGTGTTTCTAATTCCTTGCTTGCTGTGCCCCCAGAGAGGCCAGGCTTGGAGCAGCAAAGCAGGCTCGGTTCAAGCTCTTGTTTTCAGTTCTGCAGACCTGTGACTTTAACCCATTTATTGCATGCTGCAGCCGATGCTCCTCGCAGTAAGCTGCTGCTGAGTTCATGCTGATTTGTCTGGGTTTAACCCTAAGTGCTACCCTAGAGCTGAGAAATGGCTTCCCAGTGGAAGTCCTGTCATGCTGGCAGGATGGCAGCAAAGAGGCTTCTGCCATCTGCAGCTCAGCGTGTTTTCAGCCTAGCAGTCCAGTGGAATGCTCTGTCAGGACTATCAGGATGGGCTCCTGCTGAAGGTCTCAGGAAGCAGGAGGTGCGGGGGGAGCAGCGCTGTTTATTCTGTCCTTGGGAACCTGCAGGAACCTGCCAGGAGCCGCGGTGATGACTGCACAGGCATGGAACACCCATCACCGCAGCCCATCACTACAGGGCAGTGCATCAAGCCAGCATCCCCCTGGCTGCACTGGGAATGCAGTGCCCACAGGAGAGACCTGCGTGTTGCCCTACCGTGGTGTGCACAGGGTCAAGGTGGTGAGAAGGAGGGATGTAGGAATGGTGAGAAGTGTCAGGGGAAGGCTGTCGGAGTGTCACAGGATCACAGAGTGGTTTGGGTTGGAAGGGACCTTAAAGCTCATCCAGTGCCAATCCCCTGCTATAGAGCTCCCCAGGGCCTTTGCTTTTAAGATGTTCCAGCCCTTGATAAAACAGTTTCCCCAGTGCTTTTGTGAGCTCTTGCAGGGGGAGGTGGAGGCTGTGGTCCAAAGATGTCTCCTTGCTCTGCACTCCAGGCACGTGATGGATTCCTGAGTGTCACCTGAGTGGAGCGCCATGGGCTGAAACCGGGGCAGTCCCTGGAGGCCATGCAGAGTTATGCTTACAGCAGGATTTGGGACAGAGATTTCAGCCAAGGGTTTACAGCCAAAACTTGTGGTCCTCCATGAAGTGGCAGCAAGAAGGGGACTGTTCTCTCAGAGGACATGGTGACTTTAGGCTCTGCATCCATGGGCTACAGGCACTGTGAGGTCTGCAGTGTGGCTGTGGTGGGCAGCTATGAGAACGAGAGGTAGGTAAGAGCCCACTGTGCAGAGCAGGGGTTCCATGAGGGTGGTGGTGATGCTGCTGCCAAGCGCCTCTCCATAGCACTGACATGAGCCGTACATCCCAGTGCCGTGCAGTGCCCACCATATTTAGCACAGAACACGATGCTCGTGGAGTAAACTGTGTGTTTGCAGCTCTTCCCTCAATGATCACTTCAGAACCGGTGGGACCGTTTCATGCTGGAGTGGATGAAGAGCAGAAATCCCTTTGTTCTTGTGTGTACAATGACCATGCAGCTGCGGGTCTGAAGTGCTGCTCAGCCCATTGGCAGGGTCATGAGGGAGCCAGCATTGGTGGGACATTGCATGATGATAACCCCAACATGGTTATGAAGTGCTATGGCCCTTTTTACAGAGGAACAAGAAGTAACCATGGGGACTGATGACTTTCATCCATCCATTAATGCCATACCAGTAGCACAGCCCAGAAGTGCTGTTGAGGGTGAAGCAGTGTGGTCGTGGGATGCCCTGCTCTGCTCTCTCTGCTCTGCTTTCACTGCTCACAGGCACTGCATGGGAGGAAGATGTCGGTGGAAGGGCCGGGGGTGCTGCAAGTGTTTCCTGCAACTGGGAAAAGCTGGAAGCAGGAATCTGTGTTTGTGTTTATTTCTCCCTCTCAAAGAAGGGAAAAGGACACCTGAGCTCATAATTTGCAAAAGTTGGATGAGAAACCTGGAAGCTGCCGGGCCCTGCATCTTTAAAAGCAGTTAGATTCCTTTTCTCTGCACTAGGAGGCACCTTGAACCTTCCTCTTGGCCCTGAGCAGCGCCCATCTGCTTCCTATTAGCTTCCCATAAAGCTGCCTCCCCGGCCAAAAACCCGGGCTTTCAGGGAATTCTGTCTGCAGCCCCGATGTTGAAATTAGTAACAGTTGTCATCTGGTTTTCTTTTTTCTCTTTTTGCTTTATTCCAGCCTGGATTTTAGCCCCGAGCCCCCGCCCCATCTTTTTCCCTGTGTTTTTCTTGGGGGGCAAAGAGGTGACCTCAAAGCCACCATCGGCTCCGGTGGCACTGTCCCCATTCCCCTCATCCCACCGCCTCTTCCCAGCCCATGGGTTCATGCAGCAAAAGCCACCTTGGCGCGGGGAGCGGGAGCGTCAGCCGCGCTCGGGGCGCCTGCCAAGGACAGCGAATTCCTTGGGAAGGAGCAAATCGGAAGCAGCCCAAGCGAGGGAGGCACGAGACCGGAGAGGTCACCCCATGGCCCGGACCTCCCCACGGCCCCTCCATCCCCACCGGTGACATCCTGGTGTCCTGTTGGCTCCAAGGTGGGATGGGGCTCCTTAGGCTTGTCCAGTTGCTGCTGCTCCTAAAGCAAAGTGTGGCAAATGAGGTGGTGGAAAAGTTTGTGTGTATTAAAGCTAAAGAGCCCGTGCTCCTCCGTGGCAAAGAGAGCCGGGTCCTTGCAGCACATGGGCTCCTTGGGGTCTTGGAAGTGAAGTGCTGCTGGAAGGAGCAGTGATTTCCTGGAGGAATCAAAGCTGGGCCCTTCCTCCAGCCTGGCTTATGGGAATTCTGCAGCTGTAATTCCTGACTTGTGCTGCTCCTTCCCCAAGCTGAGGGCTGCGGGATCTTGATACCTGCAGCTCCCTCCTGGCCCCTGTTCCCGGGGATGCTGAGGAGCCAGGATTGAAGGAGAACAGAGGGGACACGGGGGCACCACTCATGGCTGCTGCAGCTCAGGGGCGCAGAGAGGTAGAGGAAGGATGGGGAATAACAACAGCCTTGAGGAAGCAGGTTCAACAGCTGGAAAACAAGAGAAATTAGTAGTGTGAAGCCCAGGAGAAAATGCACTTGAGCTGAGCAGCTTTCTGTCCACAGACCTTGGAGCCGTGACAGGATAAAGCTGGAATCTCAAGCTTTAATAGATGCTGAAAAATGCTGACTTAGGAGAGGGCCGCAGCACTCCCGGCTTTTGCTTTGGCTTCCTCCTTTTCCAGTTCACTTCCTGCAGCGCGGTTGGGAGCAGGCACAGAGCAGCCTGCAGCATCCTCTGCACTTGGCCGTGCATTGCCATGGCCGTGGCTTTGCCCTCTTGATGCTGCAGTTGGTGAGTGATGCGCCAGAGGATGCTGTCACCAGGTGAGCATGGCCTCATAGACCCAACTGTGCTGATCTCAGCATCCTTGTGTCGTGCTGGAAGAACGTAGAATTCCTGCTCATCCCTCTTGCCTCCACTGCCTGCTTCCCTTTACCTGTTGTGGGTGAGTGGAGCAGCCCAGGATGAGCTATAGACAGTTTTTCACCCATCTGGCAGTTTATTCTCACAGTCTTTGAGGCCGTTATCATGGGCGCTGTGTCTGGGCTTTGCAGAAACCAGCCTGGCAGGTGGTACCAGAAGTGACTGAGGAGAGCAGCCCCAGGCCTCACAGATGCTCTTTGGCCATTTCTAAAAATGCAGTTAAAAAACTTAACGTTTACAATATGGAGCTCCAAACTGTAATTTAAGGGGGTGTGGTTGGTCCTCTCAGCATCTTTCATTTTACAAAAGGACTTTGGGTAAGGGCCTGCAGGGACAGGACAAGGGGGAATGGCTTTAATCTGCCAGAGGGGAGACTGAGATGAGCTCTCGGGCAGAAGCTGTTCCCTGTGAGGGTGCTGAGGCGCTGGCACAGGGTGCCCAGAGAAGCTGTGGCTGCCCCAACCCTGCAGTGTTCAAGGCCAGGTTGGATGGGGCTTGGAGCAAGCTGCTCCAGTGGAAGCTGTCCCTGCCCGTGGCAGGGGGTTGGAAGTGGATGAGCTTTAAGGTCCCTTCCAGCCCAAAGCACTCCATGGCTCAAAGTTTCTTCTTTTACCTCACCTATGTATCCTCATGCTGCAATGGGTGCTATTCCAAGCCCTCACAGTACAAATAACATTAACTACATAGTATGTATGGGAAAACAGAAGTCAAAGTAAATCCCAATAGGACACGAGTTGACCCGAGGAGGACCCATGTTCTCCTGCCCTGTGTTCTAGCCAGTAGTCTTTGCTATTTAAACCACACAAGAGTGGAGCAAAGCAAGGGTTAACAGCCTTATTCCAACTGTTTCCTTACTGGGACGAGGACCACACACATGCCATAGCTATAGACACCTTTGCAAAGAGCACTGTCCTGTCTCCAGCCGAGCCTCATCTTCAGCAGCTCAGAAGCTTGTGTCCCGCTGTTCCTCGCCCTGTTCTGGCACTATTTGTGGCTGTGTCTCTGGTCTGATGTCAGGCTTCAGCATCTGTGGCCTTTGCAGGAGCATTTGCCTTTTGCTACCGGGCTGCTCTGGAGCAGAGCATCGCTGCTCAGATGTTTGGGATTCTCTGGGTGGTGTTTAGGTCTGTGCCATATTCGTTGCAGACGTCATTGAATCGCTGGATAGAAACAAACCCCACAGGCTTTATGCAACTCTCCAGCACTATGTGAGTTCTGTGTAATTGCCTCAGACTGGGTGGAAGTTATCGGCAAGCCAAAAATCTTTCACTGGAGCCATTAGCAAATAATTTTAAATAACAAATACAATTGGAATCTCCCAATCCATTTGCAGATAGGACTGAGGGTAAGGGTGAGTGCACTGAATGGCTCCTTTGTTTTCAGTCACTTTTTTAGGTTTAGCCAATGCACTCTGAGAGCAAGTGCTCTTCTTTCAGGGCAGTGACAGTCATTAAAGTGCATTTTGAAGCCAGGGAAACTGGAGGAGAGAGGATTTCTAGATTGCTGCTCACTACCACCGTGCTACTGCTTTTCTTTCATGCTCTCCTTTAAGAGATCAGGTAACTGAGACCACATTGCTCCTTGGTTTGTGCTTCCGTGGTGGTGTTGACAAAGTGTGCCCGTCTATTCTGAGCTGTTTTCCTCAGGAATAAGGTATATACCAACCCTTCAGTGCCACTGTCAGAGGCTGTGCTGGGAGCAGGATTCTCCTTGGGGAAGCACCCGGCTGTGCAGTATCCCTGTAACAGGATTTGGGGCATTCCAGCTCTGTGAGCTGGTGTGGTTAATTGTAGGTGTATTCACTTCTTTCTCTCCCCTTTTCCTTTCTTTCCACCTCACTCTTCCCTTCTCCAGGATCTAAAGCGTTCCTCATTCCCTCTGCACACCTTTTTATTCTTTGTGTCTTTCTCCTCCATCCTTTGTTGCTCCTCTTCCCGTCTCTCCTGTTCACTCATCCCTGTGCTCTCCTTCACAGAGGCAATGCCACCGAGAACCTGGGGTTCAGAGTAGCCCATGCTGACCCTGCACAGTACACGGCAAAGACACCGTTGGGAGAGCTCGGAGTGGCTGAGGATGCCTGCGGAGGGACTGAGGACTCCTGTCTCTACATAAGCAGTGGTCGAGGGAGAGACATGTTGGGACAGCGCCCTTTCAGCTGGCACAATACTCCCTGCACTGAGGCAAGCATCGCTAACCATGGCAATAGCTTGGAGGCTTCTCACATGGACTGTCATCTTCACTGCGGCTCTGTGCAACTTTCCTGGTTACACCTTCCAGTCACAAGGTAGGAATTGCATGGGAATGGAAGCTGGAGCCCTAAAGCTGACCCCAGGGAGGTGTTAGGATTATATTGTGCTGAGGAGGAGGTGGAGACTCCTCGAGCTCTGCTCTGCTGCCTGCACTGCAGCAGACCTCCTGCTGCTGGATTTGCAGGTGTTTTCCCTTGTCCTCCGAAGAAGGGATGTGCTTTGCTCTCCGATGTGCTGCATTCAGAGCAATCAGGTCTGTGCAAGACGAGAGCCATGTACAGGCTTAGTGAAGGAGATGCAGCAGCAATAGAGGAAGCTCCTCTTCCACTCGGGTGGAGCAGCGCATCCTCAGATGAATAGAGGCTTTGTTCCAAGGAGGGTTGTGCATGTACAGTGCCTGTGAGTCCTCTGCGCATGCAGGGATGGAGGTGGCTGATGGAGCATTATAGGTACTCCAGCTGAGTCTGGTCAGACCTGTGCTGCTGCAGGGTTTAGTTTGTACACACGTTTCTGGAGGTGCTGCCATTAGTAAATGCTCAAACCTACTCAGGCGTCAGCTCTTTGTACCTGTCCTATCTGACTCTGTGTTTCTGATGGTCTTGTGTTTAAATACAGAGCCCCATATGCAAGTGATTGCAAGGAAAGCAGAACGTGGGTCTCTTGTACGTGGATTTGTGCCTTCGTACATGATTTTATTCCAGGTTAGGAAGGGACTGGAAAGTGAGAACTGCCTTTTACCCAGCCTGGAGTACAAATACAGCATGGGCAGATAACACAAGGTGGTTAATTTGCTTCATGCTAATTTGCTTTCATGACCTTTTCTTCAGATGCAGTATGAACACTGCCATCAGGCACCAGAGGTAAGAAGAGCGAGCTCTGAAGTTAAGATATTTATCTGTGCAAGGTGTTAAAACCTCAGCAGTGTGCTTACACAGCTGTAGTTGGGACATGCTGCATGTGCCCAGACTAATTGCAGCAGGGCCAAGGTCAGCAGTGTAACAGGCTCTTGATTAGTGCAACGCCATCAGGCTGTAGTTACTATGGCTGTGGGTTGTCTTGTGAAGTGGAACTGGAAAGAGGAACAAAGGCAACCAAAAGCCACACACTGTCCTGGGTCTGAGCAGCATCTCCTTGCTAAAGGTGGGACACTGCCCAGCTCATGCTGGGTGAAACAAGAGGCATTCAGACTCAGAGCAGCATGCTGTACACCATGCAAGGTTACACAGGCAGATTTCCTTGAATCTGAAGCAAGCCCCGGTTTTGGTCCTTTTTGCCAAAGCCTCTGGCAGTGCCTGGGGTGACTGTTGTGGGCCTCTTGTGCCCATCAGATCACACCTCCCTCCATCTGCCCTGCTTTCACCATGCAGCGATGCTCGGATGAGGACACCGCTGCCTCCTTCCCGACTCGCAGCACCTCAGCTCCTCCTCACTCATGAGTCCCCGCACTGTTTGTGAATACACCTTGGTCTAAACCCCAGGGCTCATCACATTCACAGGTCATGTCTTTGTGCTCTCCAGAGGCAGTCTGGGGGATGAATCTCAACCCATGATGCTGCTGGGAGCTTGGTGCTGTGGGGGCATCAAGCTGGGGATTGCAGCCTGTCCCCTCTGCAGCCCCTGTTCAGAGCCAAGGGTCACACTGTCCCATGGGCCCCTCTTGCTGTCATAGCACCTTTTAGGCTCCCTGCATCTGGACAGTTTGGCGTCAGGCTGTTGATGTTACTCAACGCTGCTGAGATAGTAAGAACATAATCCTCATAACACCCTTTCAAGAGGATGAAGCACTTACCTCCTCTTAGCAGTTGGAGGCACGGAGAGTAAAGGCTGGTGTTTTCAACAAGCCACTGATTTTGACCAAGTGACTTACTCCAGTTAGCAATGGAGCAGGTTTCACATGCCCCGTGTGCGCGACTCCGCATCAGTGTATTTGGTTTATGCAGGAAAAAGATTAAGGTATCACAGTCATAAACTGTAATTATCTTGGTGGGAAATAGCAGCCCAGCGTTGAAGGCCTCTTCAAGCCAGCA
Organism: Forpus xanthops; assembly: GCA_032466535.1. Classification (NCBI taxonomy): domain Eukaryota; kingdom Metazoa; phylum Chordata; class Aves; order Psittaciformes; family Psittacidae; genus Forpus; species Forpus xanthops. The sequence goes on along the minus strand of JASSUY010031559.1, from coordinate 35,478 downwards.
GAGATGTAATGAGGTTCAGATGTAACGTGTACACTCAGGCTGCAGGATTTAACAGTGCAGGGAACAGCAGCTGAACGTGCTGCTGGATGGGCTTCAATCAAAGAGTTTTCTGCTAGTACCTTAGTTTAGTGACTGGCAGATGACACATTCCTCATTTTATGGAACATCAGGGTGAGGCCGATTCCCCTGCTCCTGATTCACATGTAAACCAGTGGACCCTTGGAGGATGTAGTGACGTTGCCATAATGCCAGGGGAGCCTGAAGCTGTGCAATCCCATAGTGTTTTCCACAGCCGTCCCTTAGGAATTGTATCTGGACTGCAGCTGGGGCTTCTCTTTGCTCTGATGAGAAGACTGGAGCAAACATCTGCTTCCTTTCCATCCTTTAAGCAGCTCAGTAAATGAGAGGCAGTGATGAGGATACAAGGAGAGAACAAAATCCCCCCCCCAGCTTTCAACTTCCCTCTCTTCTTTACGTTCAGCTTGCTCCTCTGCCTCCCCTGTGCTTTTCCTCTGCCTGCCCTGCCCCTATAGATGTGTTTCCACCAGAACCAGGCAGCAAAGCACGTCTTCCTGTCCCCATTCCCTCCTGCTTCCCAGCTTTCTCCCTTGCCCTGTCCTGGGACATTTGTGGTCCAAGTGTGCTCAGTCCCACACAGCCATGGGCAGGTTTTCCTGGAGAAAGGTTTTTTATAGCATCTCTTCCAACAGCAGTTTGACAGTGCTCTGGAAACACCAGGCTGCTTATCATCAGTGCAGACCCTCCTGATACGATGGGTGCAGTACTGTGTGTTTCAGGCCAAGATCTATTAATACAGCATGAAGTGGCTGCGGGGTCACAGGGCACCTGATGGCTTTTCTGAACAGAAGGAAAGAAGGAAGGCCAAACAGTGCTGCTCTTGCTGTTGGGAGCTCCTATGATCTAAATATAAGGTACATGACCAAGGTAGGGATGAGCAAATGGCATTAGGGAACATCTGTGATGTGGGGTTGGGTACACGGAGTTAGGGAGCAAAAGATCCTAATATCCTAGCACCTAATCTAATCTTTCACATGTTGAGAGGAGAGGAAGGAGCTGGCTGTAGCACTGGATGAGGACACTGACTTCTTCCTTGTGTTGAAAGTCTCTCTTCATTATTGTTACTGTTTGTGGCATACCCACTTTAAAATGTCTCTTCCTAAAACATTCCTGTGGTGCAGAGAACTGCTTTTTTGGTCTTTCTTTCTCTGCCTCCATTTCCATCCCAGGGAGGATGCACAGTGATCCTCCAGCAAAAGCAGGTTCTCACACCCAGCCTCATCTCCCAGATGTACCCCATGGGTTAGGAGCAGGGGCTGCAGCCCTGTCCCAAGCCCTTTGCAGCCATGGCATGCACAAACCTCCTTTCCATTCACTGCTTTGCAGGACTGCAGAGAGGCAAAAAGACAAACAAGACGCTTCCGATAACAAATATTTCCAAGCCTGAGGTCATTGCTTAGATGCAGAGTCACTCTTGTTTGCCTGGCTGCATCACACGCGAGGCGCTGAGATGCGGGAGAAGCTGGAGCACAGGAAGTTAAAAAGACTAATAATTATTTCTGGCTTGCGGAGGTAAGGGAGAGGTGCCAGAAGTGCTTATGGTTTGGAAGGATGGGAGCTAACCCCTAAACCCAGCTGGTGGGAAGGTACTGTCCCGTTACCAGTGGCCAAGGAAACCGCTCTGTCAGGCTCCCACATTGGAAAACATGCTAGGGGAAAAGGAAACTTTCCAGTGCTGCCATGTGGTAAGAGTGTAATTTGGAGTCTGAGTTTATGATGGCTGGGAAAGCTTTGAAGATGGGTGCTGTGTGGAGCCAGGCGAAAGGTAGCCACCGTGGAGCAGCCTGGCCTCTCCTGTTTGCTTAGGAAACAACTACAAACAGGATGCAGAAAGCAGAGTAAGAATCTTCCAGAGTGGAAAGAGGACAAATCCTCTCCTGCTCCATAAGCAAACCTCCAGTGATGAGGGGTTCAGGAGAACACACTGTGAGCAGAGGAGCTAGCCTGCCCAGTACATGTTTTTGTACATCCTCTGCTGAAGCCCATGGTACTGAGGGCTGTCAGAGACATCTAGACCTCTGCTCAGCTCCAATCTGGCAGTCCCTGTGACATTTTGCTTGGAAAATGAGAGGTTTCTGTTGAGTGCCAATTTCTTTGACAGCCAAAAGTGTTGTTTTAGCTTGTGAGCACAGGCAGACATTTCCAACAGGGATCTTGTCAGAGCACATTTCCTAAGTGGTACAAGACAGGCTCAAATACTCAAGTGCCCCAAGAGAAGGTGCTAAGCCAGGCTGATACAATAAAGAACACCATCCTGGTGAGCTGGGAAGGGAGGATGGTGTCGTAGATAGAGAGCTGGCTGGGGAGTCAGGACGTCTGAGTTCTTTTCTCACTGCCTTTTCAGCTGGGGAAGTCTGGTTACCCTCTTTCTTACTTTGCTTGCAAGGTTGGCATTGCAAGGACATTGCCTTTGTGCCTCTTGGGAGGATGCCCAGTGCCTAATGCCCCAATGCAGCTGTGATTGGGAAGGCTGGTACAGTGCTGTTATGCAGGTTATCAAAACAGAGTTAGCAGGTCCACGTGGCAGCCGTAGATGTTCTGAAGAACACCACCATTCCTTAGCAAGACTGTCTTCTCCAGAGCTGTTTTTGCCCCAAGGCTCATTCTAGCTCATTTTGAAGAGACCTTACTGCTAGCTTTGTTACTGAAAGGATCCAGGTTCAACTAACCCTTCTACTGTGACTCTGTACAACCTTGAGTCCCTCTGCCCAGTGGAGATGGAGAGATGAGGGACAGTTCGGGACTGCAGCCAGGATTTGGACTGAGTGGCCCCTTGGACCAGTCCATTTCTGTCCATCACCTGCAGAGGAGGAAAATAATGCTCTGTAGACTCAAAGCCTATTGGTAAGCCAGGGAAAGGCTTAAGGCCTTTGGGAATACCCCAAGGATCCAGCAGTCTGGACAGAACATAAGGCACAAGTGCTTCCCTGTGAGGGTGCTGAGGCGCTGGCACAGTGTGCCCAGAGAAGCTGTGGCAGTGCTCAAGGCCAGGTTGGACGCAGGGTCTTGGAGCAAGCTGCTCCAGTGGAAAGTGTCCCTGCCCATGGCAGAGGGTTGGCAATGGATGAGCTTTAAGGTCCCTTCCAGCCCAAACCACTTTGTGATTCTATGACCCTCAGTGTCAGGACTCTGTCTCCCTGCTTTATGGTGCCTGCATCTCGGCTGCGCTGCAGTCACTGTGTGTTTTACTCTGCCTCCCTCTGCAGATTGTCATTCCTCCTGTTTGCTTTCCCTCCCCAGAGGAGTTCCTCTCCAGCCTGGATCACTATGAAATTGCATTCCCCATCCAAGTGGACCAAAACGGGGACTTCCTCACCTTTGACGTGAGAAGTCAGTTGAAGCATCGTCCTCGGCGCAGCCTGGGCTCCTTGGCCTACGAGCCATCTGAGCAGCAGGTCTTCTACAAAGTCTCTGCCCACCGAACCCAGTTCCTCCTCAACCTGACCCTGCACTCCAACCTGCTGGCTGAGCATTTCACTGTGGAATACTGGAAGCGAGATGGTGTGGACTGGCAGCATGATTTCCATGAAGACTGTCACTATGCAGGACACTTGCAGGATCAGTACCTGAACTCAAAGGTTGCCATCAGCAACTGCAATGGACTGGTGAGTCTGGCTTTTGCCCAGTCAAGAGCACTGGTAACAACTAGAGATGCCCATTAAGCAAAGCTGATGGTAGCCTCTTTGATCACAAGTGCAAACCTGGTTCGGGTTTCATGGTGGTGGGAAAGGCATGAGATTGGTGTCAAGCTAGAATATGGCATCAATAGTCAGCTGAGGGCGAAGAAGGCCGCATCCCTTCATTACATCTGTAGGAGTTCCTCATCTGTATTTCCTAGCCCAGTTGCTACCAAAATCAGTGGGTATTTTTCCATTTATTTTAACTGGAATGTCTTAACATCTTTTAATCTGTGCATCTTAACAGCAAGGACTGGACACCATGGTCTTAAATATCATCAAAAAAACTTAATGGCTAGACATTAGTGGTAGGGATAGCTGAGTTCTGGAAGAGGTTGCTTAGAGAGTATGTGGCTCCTACATCATGGATGATGTTTAAGAACAGGCCAGACGAATGCCTCTCAGAAATACTGCAGGTATGAGCAATTCCAGCATTGGGAATACACTAAGGACTTCCATCCTTATTTTTCTGTGATTTTTCTGATATTTCTGGCTCCCAAAGCACATTTCATGGCCTGCCAGATGGAGGGACGGAGCAAACATACCCTTTTAGTGAATCCCAAGGATGATGGCTCCCTTGGAGGGGTAACATGTACTCTGTAGGCCAGATTCATATTTATGCTACAGCCCCACCTCATAGCAGCGTGGAAGAGCTTCCAAATGGGAATGAATTCACATTTGATTTATTGCTAAATCACAGTGCCAGAACAGTGCTGTGGGTTATTAACAGAAATGAGAATCTGACTCATTATATCATAGAGTCTAATGTTTCTATCTCACAGCCAAAAGTCAGAGCTGCATAAACTCTTGGTTCCCTGGTTAGCCCTTTGTTCGGATATGGGAACTCTGAAGTCCCAGACAGCTCACTGGTGTTCACAACAGCACTGAAGGGGGAGCTGGATGCTGCTGGCTCAGAAGGGATCTGGCATTAGCTTGCCTTCCCACTTCAGAAAGCAGCAAGTCCAGGGCAAGCAATGGCCCAGCAGCACTTGTGCTGGGATAATTCAGTCCACAGGCTGTGCTTAGCTCACAGGGGCTTGGAGCAAGCTGCTCTAGTGGAGGATGTGCCTGCCTGTGGCAGGGGACTGGAACTGAATGAGCTTTAAGGTCCCTTCCAGCCCAAACCAGGCTGTGATTGTACCTCCCATGGAGGGTGCACCATGTTGCGCTTCAGGCTGAGCAGGGGGAAAATCACCCAGGTTTAAGTTGTTGGAAGCAAAGAGCAAAGTGGTCCATCTTCCAAAATGCACATTGCATGTGGCCATGCTTTTAACTGCGGTTGTAAGCTAATAGCACAAACCATCCTTGCTCTGCAGATGACCTGGCTGAATCATAGACAGGATATCCAGTTTAGCTCCCCCACAAACCACAGGGATCTCTCCAAGGGCTTCTCACCGCCCCCTTTCAACAGGCTTGTGTCACGTCCAGCGCCTGGACCTCAGAGCTCGGTCTTTGGGGTCAGTGATGGGGCAGTTTTCAGACTGCTGTGATGCTCAAGCTTTGGGGGTGAAGGATGCGAGCCCAGCACTGGAGCCTCTTCCTCTTGCACTCTGCAGATGCTCTGGGTTTGAGTGGAAGCGGCCCTTTTCTAGCAGGACATGGTTTTGGGGCAGGACGTGCTCTCCCCTCCCTCTGCTCTGCCCCAAGGCGGTGATGACCTCCTTCTCCCCATCCCACAAAGCCAGCAGCCAGCTGGCTTCACCGGCCAACGCTCGGCTTTCCGCCACAGCCCTCGCCAGGCTAACCTCACAGTACCTCGCTTGTGCTGGAGGAGGTGGAGCCCAGCCAAGAGCAACAGGGCCTGGTGCAGGAGGAAATCCCCCGCACTCTGGAGATGGGGACTTTGCTGGGCACACACTGCCCCAATTCATCTTCCATGGCAGGGAGGGACAGGAGGAAAGACCTATGGCAGTGGCGGTGTCCACCCCGGAGGAGCTCTCATTCATGAGCACCCAGCAATGATGCTGTTACACAGGTAGTGTTTTCCATGAGAGGACATCGAGATGCTTTAGGGACTCGCTTCCCCACTCTGTCCTGGCAGACAGGCCTCCTGTCCCCGTTGCATAGAGGGGAGCTGAAAAAGTGCTGTGACAGCTAAAGGACGGCACTGGTGCAGAGCTGATGGACATGGGTGTTGCTGCACCTGGAGCTCTGGTTGGGCACAGGTAATGTGGGTCTCAGACTGTTGGGGTACTTGTTGAGCAATGTCAGGCATGTTTCCGTGCCTCGGTTGCTGGTTGGTGAAGTTCAGCTGGCAGCACACCCCCATTTCTTGGAGTTAGGTGGGATTCAGTGCAAGGAGTTCTTATAGCAACAGAGCTTCTCCTTGTACCCTGTTGGGCTGCCAAAAACTCTTTAAGTTGCTCAGACTTTGTAGGCAGAAGGAAAACTTGCCATGAGGATGGAACCAGCTGCAGAGCAGAGATTCTGCAGGCACCTGCTGGGTTTGGCTGCTCATCCCACTGGGATGCCCAGTCATCCCTGTGGGTCCATTCGCAGAGAGCAAAGCCCGGGCTCGCAGCTGAGATTCATTCAGTCAAATAATAGAATCAGGGAGAGCAAGAAACAAATAAGGGAGCAAACCCAAGATCATGTGCGTGACGTGGCCAGTCAGAGGTGTGGAAAGGGCAGTGCCTACAGGGCAGCAAACCAGGTTCCAGGCTGCAGAGAAAGACTGTGACTTCTGCTGCCTGCCTCACTGCTAAACAGGCTTCAGGATTTCCAGATGCAGTGTTTCTCAGTAGCCCCTGAGCATCTACACTTCCCTGCAGCTCTGTGCCTGAGTTTCCCAGCTGGTGCTAATGATCCTGAGCTGCTTCCAAAGGCTCTTTGGTGAGGTTGAACAGTACGGGAGGGAGATCCCACTGCTGAGTTGTGCTGTTACGTGAAGGTATTTAGGATCCCACAGAGAGCTCTTGATTAGACCGAGTGGGTGGAATAGGAAACAACTCATTCATAATCTTGCAAGGAAAGACTGTGATTTCCAGAAGACTTCAGTGAACAAAGACGTCCCAAAGCATCCACGACCATCTGGCTCCGTTTCCTCTGGTCTGTAGGTTCACGTAGTTCAGTGTTCGTGCGTAAATGAAGGATTCCATCCCATTCTCCAAAGTACTTGTCAGTCCCCAGAAACTTGGTGGTTAATTACCAGGAAGCTCCTTCCAAGAAGCAATATGTCCCCCAGTTCTCTCTCTACCTCTTTTATTGCCTTTTGTCTCTTTCCTTCTGCAGCATGGGGTGATCGTCGCAGATGAGGAGGAGTATTTCATTGAGCCATTGAGCCCGGGAGCCAATGTCAGCACAGGGAGTGAGGGCAAGGGCAGCCCCCATGTCGTGTACAAGCGGTCATCTCTCCAGTACCCACACATGGATGCAGCCTGTGGCGTCCTAGGTACCCATCAACCCATCCTCAATCCATCCCAGTGCAGTCCTGGTAGAGCGGGCTTTGAAGGTCCACACTGTGGCATAGAACCAGATTTATCTCCTGCATTCAAGAAAGTTTTCTTTATTGCTTTTACTCATGTTGAGCATTTCTGGTGGCCTGGTCTTTGGTAAGCTCTTGGGCTCTCTTCTTCACAGCAGGGCTTTTAAATTTGTAAATAGAGCGTGGAATAGAAGACAAAAAACTGCCTCTTATTGTTCTTAAGAAAAACCCTTCCAGATTTGGCCAATTGACAAGGTATTGAGAAATCTGAGCTTCCACATGCTCAGCAGAGACTTGTCTTTGGGGTTTAGTCTCTGAAGACTGTGTCCATATTGAGGTAACGTCTGCTGCTCTTAGGTGGAAAGATGCCTTGTAGGGTGGGATGTGGGAGCTGGTTAGTAACAGTGGGCTCTGGGAGATGTTTACAGAGAATGGCAATTGCACATTTACCCCCTTTCTATGCTTACAACCCTATGAATTCCTAAAGGACTCACCCAGGTCTGCCCTGACCTCTCCCTATTGCTTGTGCCCTTCACTTCCTTGCCAGCAGCACCCCAGAGCTCGGCTGAAAGCTGCCCTTATGAATGTGCAACATTGCTCCATCGACCCAAAATGTTGCATGCTCACAGGACGCTGCTCCCTCAGTTGACAGAGACTTCCCCTGGCTCTGTAAGGATGGGAGGAGATGCCACCCCTGCAGAGAGGCCACATCGAATGTTATGGATTAAAGTGTGTGGATGCAGAAGCAAAGCTGTTCCCGGTTGCTCCTGGAGGTTTTGTGTCACTCCAGGATGTTCATCCACTGCCCCGGTGGTGACACTCACCTCGATGAGGAGTCACTGCTGGAAGGGGTGGAATGTGTGGGGACACCAGGGCACTGCCAGGCTGCTCTGAGCAGGCTCTGGGTGTCCTCAGACCTGACAGCATCTCTGGGGACAACCTCTGCCTCCCTGGCCCATCTCCTCCTGTCCCAGCTCCCAAAGTCACAATGGACAAAATACCACCAGGCTCCCCTTCTGCTGACTCTTTGCCACATTCCACAGCTTCCAGACCAAAGTTAGCCTGTTCCTAATTGCTTCTTGGAAAGCAAAGACCCTGCAGTGAGAGTCACGGGCCAAATACAGTTCAGAACAGCCACAGTGCAACTGGCCCTGTCCAAGCTGCCCCGTCCCATTGCCCTGAAGGCTGGACCTATCCTGACCTGCCCAGCATAGCTGGCCCCTGAGCACCCTGTGAGCTCCCTCTAAGCAGCCATAGGGGCTGCAGCTGGTAGGTTGTGTGGCTGCCTGTGACCTGACCATCTTCCTGGCTTGCTGGATGATTGATGTTCCAGCATCAGAGCAGAGGAGGAGGATTGAGCCAGCTTTCCTGATGGAGCACGAGAGTGGTTGTAATCTCCCAGTCAGCTCTCCTGCCCTGTGCTAGTCTCCAGCCCATGAGTTTGGAGCTGATGGCCCTGCTGGGAACATCCCTAGGGTCAGGTCAGTAGCGCTTGAAGCCTGGAGCAAAGTCCTTACAAACCTGCTGCTGCTTTGGAGGCTGAAGCCATGTCTGTGGAGGAAGAGCCAAGTCCTAAATTCAGGCCCTGGCAGGAGAAGGAAAGAGGAAATGATCTGCAATGGCTTTATTTTCAGATTATGTCTGTGTAGTTTCTAAACTTTCACTGCTCTTGCTGAGACAGAGGGGAGGGCAGAGCCTTGCAGCATGCACTGAAGTACATGGGGCTGCTGCAGCAGGATGGGTGCACGCCTCTGCATGCAGTGCCTGGGCAGGAGGGCAGGTAGGATGCAGGGATGGTACTGGCAGGTTGCAGGCAGGGCAGGAGCACAGCCCTGGGCTGCAGTAGGAAGAGTTCAGCAGATCCAGCCAATGGAAGTTGGGGCATGTGCTGGGTTCACACATTGTAAAGAGCCTTGCAATGGCCTTCCCTTCCCTGAAACCAAGCTCGTGCTGTGCCCCACTCACCTCTGTGTGCTGCTGCGTTGCTGCTGGAGGCAACAGAAACATCTCCTTCCCTTTCCAGATGAGAAGCCCTGGAAAGGGAGGCACTGGTGGCTGCGGACGCTGAAGCCCTCCCCACTGAAGCCATCAGGCAACCATAGCCAACGTGGCCAACTGCCCCTGAAGAGATCCGTCAGCACGGAGCGCTACGTGGAGACCCTGGTGGTGGCTGACAAAATGATGGTGGGGTACCACGGGCGGCGGGACATCGAGCAGTACATCCTGGCCATCATGAATATTGTAAGTGTTATAACCACATCATGAACCCCGGGACTGTGGGCACCCAGCAGCAGAGAGCAAGCAGGAGCAACTGCTGTTTGTCACCCTGAATGTCTGAGTTTGGCAGAGGGTGCCATGTGCTCCTCGTGCAGAGAGCCAAGCGGGATGGGAATGTATTGGGGGACTCAGATCTCTTTCAGTATGGCAATGGATTCTCCCCACTTCCAGAGCAAGATGTTTGAGTCAAAAATTGGTTCTCTGTTGTATAGGGGAGCGCTGTTGGAGAGGTAAACTCTGGCCTGTCTGACCATGTTACAGATCTGGACTGGGAGAACAAAGCCCTGTCTTTGAACTGCATCTCTCATCTCAAATTAGCATTGCAAATAGGGCCAGGCAAGCTGAGAAGCACATGGGAAAGCATAAGGACAGTGAGCTCTCACGCTTGGGGGCTGAGCAGTGTGAGGGATAGGGAGAAATACCCTCGTTCTTCCATAGCACACTGCCCGTGTCTCTGGGTTACTGCAGAGGAGCTTCCTCTGCAGTATCAGATCTGGGTCATTGCTGGCGGCAGGATACCAGGCTGGATGCATAAACAGCCTGAATTGGCCATGCTGCATCCTCCTGTGAGGTGAGGTAGGTTTGGAAGTTATCCATCACACTGCTGAAAGCCCCTCTGTGCTGGTTCTTTGTCCTGTCCTCTGCAGGATCTCTTTTCATGGTTGGCTCTGTTTGCATTTCTAAAGCAGATGCCAGATTTTCAAACAATGCTGGTTGTGACTGTTTCATCTGCTGTGAAACACCCATCGCGTGGCACAGATTTCTGAGCGATGCTGTGTCATTCCCTGCCTCTGGGCAGTCACCAACGCTTCGTCCTGTGGCTGAGTAATGTCAGGACCACGGGGCTTCCCCACCTGAGCTCCAGGCCAGGAGAAACGGCTGTGGGATGTTGGCTTCACCACTTGAATCAGGCAGAAGGAAACACCAAGGTCTGAACGTGGTTTGGGAGGCTCTGCAGTCCAAGTGGTAACGTCCAGTCCTATACGTGTTTCTGCTTTCTAAACCACTTGTGTTCAGACCCTGCTGCCCATGCTGGTGAAGCCGCCCTGGTTCTCTCCATGCCAGCTCACCAGGGAGCTCATTTTTAAGACTCGTCTTTTCTTGTTTCTTGGAGGTCAGGTTGCCAAACTTTTCCAGGACTCGAGTCTGGGCAATATTGTCAATATCCTGGTGACTCGTCTGATTCTCCTCACCGAGGATCAGGTAAGGTGGGCTTTGCTGGGCCGCTTCTGGCATGCATCTGTACTTTGTGGGTCTGTGTGTTCCCCTGGATGTCATCCCTGAGTCCCCCCAGTGCAGCCTGTTGGGTGCACCACATAGAATCCCAGAGTGGTTTGGGTTGGAAGGAACATTAAAGCTCATCCATTTCCAGCCCCTGCCATGAGCAGGGACATCTTCCACTAGAGCAGCTTGCTCAAGGCCCTGTCCAACCTGGCCTCTCACTCCTCTCAATAGCAGCTGGGGACTGGGTCCAGGCCATGGGCTGAGATCACCTTTAGAACTCTGAGCACTGTTTCTGTGCCAGGGTGGTTTTCAGAAGGTTTAAGTAGCTTTAGTCCTCCCAAAGTCTTGCTTTCCCATGGCCTCCATGAAAAGGTGGGGGCATCTGAGTACATGTCAGTGCTCTGCTGGCATGGGAGTAGGCAGTGCTTTTGCATCAGAGCTTTCCTGGGCACACACTGTCATATTGCTTCCATTCCAGCCCACACTAGAGATAAACCACCATGCTGGGAAGTCCTTGGACAGCTTCTGCAAGTGGCAGAAATCCATTGTGAACAGGAATGGCAATGGGAATGCTATCCCAGAGAATGGCATAGCCAACCATGACACCGCAGTGCTGATCACCAGGTAAGGCTGAGCCTGGCCCTGGCAGTGCTGTCATCAGTGGAGTGTCCTCTGTACAACTGTCCAAGTGGTTCATCCAAAGCTTCCTTCCCATGCAATCCCTTGCAAGCTTCTTGGCCACTGCTGTCCCTCAGCCCTGTTGTCCCTTGCAGCAATGCAGATTATTGCAGTTCAGATCATTGTCATCCTCCAGTGTCTTCTCTCAGTCTTTGTTGTGCTCTCAAGGAGCTTAGTTTGCAGCCATGGGGATATGTGCACCAAAAGTGAATGACATTGTGTGTACAAAGCTGTTGGGCATGTGTGGGAGCCACCTTGGAGTCATGGAGCATCAGGCATCCTACTGAAGTGGAAAGCCTCATCTGCTCTGCTGTGAAAGATGGAAAAGAGGATACAAGTGAGATCTGAGCATCATGGCAGCAACAGAGGGCCTCCAGCCAGTATGGGGTTGGGCTCACCTCATTTTAGGTGCCTGAATACAGGGCTGAACTCTTCTTGGTAGCTGATAGACACCCGTGAAGCAGTGATTTCGTCTCAACTCCCTGAGGTCAAGAGCAGCCCTGCCCTGCCTGCGTCTCTGTGCTTCTGTAACAGCAGTCCAGGTCAACAGCTGAATTAGACCTTCAGAGCTGGGTGAAGGGGTCTGAACTTTCATATGCAGGACACATAATCCCTATCAGAATAGATGGGTGCTTGAGCCTGAAGCAGCAGAGGGTACAGGAGGGATGTCTGGAAGGACATACAGATGGTTGGGAGGAAAGAATCATAGAATCATGGAATGGTTTGGGTTGAAAGGGACCTTTAAAGATCATCCAATTCCAACCCCTTCCTACAGCTCACACTCCAGTTTAAATGCATGTCAGGAGTAAGGAGCAACCCCAATCATCTCTGGGGCACCCACTGGTCCCCCCAACCTACCCACTCTATGTGGACTTCAGTGTTAGCCTTGCCCCTTTCAGCCTGGGTTTTGCAAAGACCTAGATGTCTGGAGAGTATCACCTTCTGGAGAAGGTGCTTGAACAGAGGAAACTTCACCTCTGCCATGAAATGATAATATTCACTGTTTTGCTCAATCTTGTCTCTTTTGGAGCTGCTACTCCATCTCATTGTGAGGGATATGGAGGCGATTTTACTTTTGCAGTCCTTGTTTTAGCTTTTCCTTGTATGTGGCTAATGATGTACAAAGAGATGATCCCTTGATGCAATGGTTGGGAGTCAAGGCCAGGAACTGAGGGAAGAATCACTTTGAATCAATCCATATTGAATTTGTTTAGGAAATTCTTGGTAAAGAACTAAACTGAAAGGAAAAGAAACATAAAACCTCCCTTTGAATGAAGCCATGGTGAGTTTGGAAGTGGGACATCTTTTCCAACTGAAATGCTCTTATATTTTAAATGAAGAATCACAATGACATATGTGATGGACACAACCTACTGCAAGGGACCTCGGGTCACAGGCAGGAGCCTGGCCCTGTCCTTTTCCACCCTGTTCTGCTGGGGCAGAGCATTGGCGACTCCCAAGGGTGCAGTGGGTGCTGGTGAGCAGAGCTGGACCACCCTTCCGAACCTAGAGAGCTTCAAGGCTGGGGTAGCATTGTCCCTGCTGATTCACCACATCTCTGCCCCTGCTCAGCGCTGCCCCAGAGTGAAGGGGCTGAAGTTGTCATTAAACATCCACAGTGAGTCTCAGCCTGGTAAAAGTGAGTGTTGGCCGATGCGGATCAGAGGCACCTTACCCATTGCAGTCAGTACTTTCTATTCCAGAAGTGTTGCATGAACCATGGGCTGTTTTGAAGTGGTTTTAGTGAATGCATCACTAAATTGTAGGTCGTTATCCCGGAGCCACTGGCATTGCGAGTGTTCTTATCGCTGCTTTGTCTCCTTTGCAGGTATGACATCTGCATCTACAAGAACAAGCCGTGTGGCACACTGGGTACGTAGGATTTTGCTGCCTCTTTGGAAGCACTTCCCACCAGCACACGTGTCTTTGGGAGCATGGTGAGGGCAGGCTGGGCCATGCACCTTTCCTACTGAGCGAGCTGAGGGAAGCATTTGCCCAATGCTCCTTCAAGCACTGGCAGCAGAGCCAGGAACACACCAGTGGTTTCCAGCCATCTCCACTGCAGCCTCCTTGCTTCTGTAAACACTAAAAGCAGCAATCCGGAGGATGGATGGGCTCCGGAATGCTCCTCCGTTATATCCCTGGGTCAGGTCCAGCCTGATGATTAAGGACCTCTTGCATCTAGGGCTGGTCCATAAGCCTAGTGGAGGATTCTTGGCTTAGCAGGGAGAAATCAGACTTTTTGTGATGACTATAAAGGGAGCTCTTTATTTAAACTGCGAGACGCAGACAGAGCCTGCAGCTTTCTCTGGCTGTACCTCCTGATTTTTCTTGCTCTGGTCTAGACTAAGCAGTCAGGGAGGGATTACTGCTCTGAATCACAGCAATGAAAGGGGAGAAGCTGGTGGATCTCTGACCCGATGTGGCTGCAGACGAGGTGCCTGGGAGGGAGACTGAGGCTGGAGTGCTGGGATGGTTCAAGTCATTCCTTTAACAGCCACTGCTCCTTCCCTGGCCCGGTGCAGCAGGCTCAGCCTGTGGTGGTGGGGCAATGTATGGGCAGAGGGTTGGGGCAATCTGCTGCCACGATTCGAGGGGGATATCTGCATGATCTAGGTGGAGTCAGGCTGGATTCCTGGTCATGGGAATGGCACCTGGTGGGGGTCAGCCAGAACCAAGCACAGATGGCCACGTTGGATCCTGACTTACTCCATTGTCCGGGCTGCCCTGACTGAGTTTGGATGCCCAAGTGCTGGTGCAGCTGATCTCAGGTTCCCCCACCAGTAGTGCCAGTGTTGTGACAAGGACTGCTCCCTGCACACAGCCGGGGGTTTGGATATGAAATTCACAGGGTTTTAACCTATCCTTTTCATTTCCAAACCTGCTGTTGCTAGCTCAGTTGACGTGTGCCCACAGCCCATAAGAGCCATGGGTCCATCCCAAAGCCCAGTGCAACCAGTGGGAAGAAACTTGTTATTGACAGTAGGCTATGCTCAGTGTTAGTGAGCATGAAGCACATTAGTTAGTTCCCAGATAACACCCATATCCCCTCCAGATGCTTTGTGCTGACCCTATGTGACAGCTCTGTCTTCCCCAGGCTTGGCCCCTGTCGGTGGGATGTGTGAACGAGAACGAAGCTGCAGCATCAATGAGGACATTGGCCTGGCTACAGCTTTCACCATTGCCCATGAGATTGGCCACACGTGAGTGCTGTGCTACAGGAATCCCTGGGAGACACAGGGAAGGGCCTGAAAAATCCTTCCTATGGATAATCCAGATGTGTTGAAAATGCAGCTGATCATCTCTCTATTGCCTTGGTGGTGCTTTCAGGTTTGGCATGAATCACGATGGGGTCGGCAACAGCTGTGGCTCCCGGGGGCAAGAAACAGCCAAGCTCATGGCTGCTCACATCACCATGAAGACCAACCCGTTTGTATGGTCCACGTGCAGCAGGGATTACATCACCAGCTTCCTGGAGTAAGGAATCCATCTCACCTTGCCCTTCCTTCTTCCTCATAACCAGTACACACCTCCAACCTCTCACTTGTGAGGAGTGGGCAAAGCCAAAGAAAAGCCCCAAAGCACAGCCCATGCGCCTTCTGTATTGTCTCCCAGCACCTCATCCTATCCCAATGGGATTTCCTTCTTTCCCGTAGAGACTTTCCCATGCTTTGCTTGCCTGCTGAAGATACCAGCCCCATTTACCTTGCAGCTGTGAGAGCTTTATTTAGGCTCCCCACTTCCAGACACTTCACAAAGAAACCAATGGCTTCTGGAGGCATTGGGATGTTTTGGAAGTTCAGCCAGGAGTTGCAGAGGAGAGTTACTGTGGTGGGGAAGGAGGATCTGGAGACA
The DNA here is from genome assembly GCA_032466535.1 of Forpus xanthops. Lineage (NCBI taxonomy): Eukaryota > Metazoa > Chordata > Aves > Psittaciformes > Psittacidae > Forpus > Forpus xanthops. The sequence continues at coordinate 20,265 of JASSUY010031559.1, read as the reverse complement.
GGATGGGTCTGCAGAGTGTAGGCAGCCAGTGAGGAGGGGTTTTCAGGTGTGATTGAGCAGCGTAGGAGAACGGTTTTGGTTTTGTTATCCAAACCACCTTTAGGATTCAGGAGAAGAGTTTTAGGCTGCTCCTGTGTCCCAAAGTTCTGCTGTTATCATCTTGCCTGAGTCATGTTCTCTGCAGCCTGAAAGCGCTTCTCATCCAGGGCTCAGGCAGTTCAGGTTTCTATCACCAAACGAGCAGTCAGGATTTATTCTGGTGAGGTTTTGGGTAGGACATGGGCACTACCTCATAGGATTGGGTCATGATTAAAAGGAGCAAATACATGGGGTCACTGTGGAGGGAAGTGCCCTGGGAACAAATACCAGCAATGCTGCTGTCCTAACAGCCCCTGAGGAGCTGCCACCTACCCCATGGTCCCACAAAGCTCATCCCAAACCACGTGGCTCAACACCAAACATCTGCAGCTCGTGTCTGGCAGCAGAAAAACCTGTCCCCCTTAGCTCTTGACCCCTGGACATGCACCGCAGTGAGGCACGTTGCATGGACAGCACTGGGAAAGCTGCCTTGTCCTCAGGTGACCCCGAGGCCTTGGCAGCGCTGGTGGAGTTTCATGTTCATGTCAGCCCTCTCCACTGTTTGTGCTGGCCACCCCTGCCGGAGCACGGCCCCGGGAGCCTCTGCTGGGATGGGGAGTGCAAGACCCCAGGGTTGGGGGAGTGGTGGCAGGGGCCTTGATTTAGGGAGAGCTCAGAGAGCAGCGGGGAAGGAGGAGGGAGAGGCGTGCATCTGCAGAACTTGGATGCTCCTACAAAGCTCTGGCATGCGGGACAGCCTTGGAGAGCAGCAGCTGTCTGAGCTCGCACCTCTGGCTGCTCTCAGCTGGGGCTCAGCAGCCGTGGGGTGGGAGGGCAGCCCCTCTGCGTACCTGCTGCTGCATGAGGGTGCTGGGCACACGTTGGGGCAGCCAGGGGCTGATTAAAGCATCCAGAGTTACCTGGGAACATGCATGTGCTTCCCAGCCTGAGGGAGCAGCAGAAAGACTCCAGAGCACTTTCCCAGCCATGGTTTTACGCAGTTATCCTCACCAAGCATCTCCATGCGGAGCAGGGAATGCCTGCTGCTGGTCCACCACGATGCTCTCCTGCAAGACTTTCTGAGCTCTGATTCTCACCTCTTGTTTCCAGCTCTGGGATGGGATTATGCCTGAACAACGCTCCTCCCAAGCAAGACTTTATCTACCCAACAGTGGCTCCAGGACAGGCCTATGATGCAGACGAGCAGTGCCGTTTCCAGTACGGAGTTAAATCTCGCCAGTGTAAATACGGGGTAGAGAGCCTTCCTGCTTTACTATCGGTTCCCAGGGGGTGGAGGATGGGGGTCCAATGGCAAAGGGCCCTGTGGGCCGTTCCTCTGCTGCTCACATTGCTTTGCTGTCCTGCTTCAAATGAAGGGCACTGGCATGTTCCCTGTGAGCTTTTTGTCTTGCTTCCTTTGAGAGAGGCTGCAGGAGGTTCTTTCCCACCTCAAGGGTCAACCCCAGCTCAGTTTCAGACTAGTCCCACCTTGCTGCTGCTGGTCCCCAGGGCCTGCAGCTGGAAGCCAGGTTGCAGTCCCTTCATCCAGACTCCGCTCTCAGCAGGGCTTTGCACACAGATGTGGCTTTCGTTCTCCTCATTAGGAGTCACTCAAAACACAAATGTAGGAGGAGAAACGTCTTTCTGCAAGGTGAGGTGCGTCGATGTGCTGTAGATATGACTGAGCTGCCCACCTAAGCCGTTCCTGCCATCATGCTGCCATTCCCTGAGCTTTGGATCCCAGAAACCACTGAAAGGAAAGGTTGTTTGGGGAGAAAAGAGTCTTCCTGGGTCTCAGTCTGGCATTTTGCTGTTCTTAATGTACTGGACATTGCCAACTGCCTGAGCATAGTGATATGGGGAGATGCACAAGCAGCTGTGTTGTCTGATGGATGTATGTATGTGTACCCATGTCAGTCAGGCCCTGTGAAGGTAGAAACATATCAGACCGGGGTTTAGTTTCTCTTGCAACCATGTAGATGCAAGCCCAGTGCTGCCATTGCATTGACCGAATGTGAACACTCTGAGTGTTCATCTCTTTGGTGTGGTTAAACTCTGAACCACCTCCTGGTGGTCTCCCCAGCTCATCTTGGCCAACAAAGGGCAAAGTTTGGCTCTCCCTGGTCCAGTGCTGTCTTTTAGCATGGCAGAGAGGCTCAGAGCCCTCTGTACATGGGGGTGCCCAGAGCAGCAAACTGGGTCTGAGTAGCATGTCGTGATAGCTGATGTCAAGTGCTCCTGTCTGCAGCCCGTGTCCCTTCTCAGCGGAGCCAGAGGCTGTGGAATGGAAACTTTCCACGTTTACATGCTTGTTTCCCAGCTAATTTTTAACTCGGGCAGGCGCTTCCTGTATACGTACAAGGATCACAAAAGCACAAGATGTCCTTGTGATGACCCTCCATGCTTGTCTGGGAGAAACCCAAAGGGTGGAAGGGCTCAAGGGCATGCAGATGAATCTGGGTGAATGTGAAAGTCCACCCATCCTGTGCCCCATGTAAACGAACTCCGGGGACATGGCACAAACACAGCAGCATCCCTTCCTCCATGCCAGTACAGACAGATGATTAATAGATATATGAGGACAGAGCAAATAGATGTCACTGGCTCAAGCTGGGAAGTCTTTCCTTTGGTGACACAAAGAGGCTATACAGGAACTCCTACATCGCAATAGGATGGTTTGGGTTGGAAGGGACCTTAAAGCTCCTCCAGTTCCAACCCCCTGCCACAGGCAGGGACAGCTTCCACTAGGGCAGCTTGCTCCAAGCCCCATGCAACCTGGCCTTGAGCACTGCCAGGGATGGGGCACAGCTCAGGAGACCAAGTGCGGCAGTGTGTTTGCACGTGTTGAAGTCCAGCCTGGTTGATTCAGTGGCAGAGCAGGTTCACAGGGCCCGCTCTTTCTGCTTTAGCAGCTGTGACAGCTTGGCAGAGTCTCTGCCATGAACCTAACTTCGGGGTAGCTTCTGGAAGCAGTGGAAGTGGTCAAGGGAAGCTTTTTGTTTGCTGAAGCTCTGAGGCTGAAGCTCAGCATCTGTGGCTTAAGAAACCTTCTGGAAAGAGGTGTAGCATCCTCAGCCCAGTGTCACTCAGTGGACATGGCTGCACCAAGCAAAGGCAGAGAGAAGTGCCCACTTCTGGATCTGGCATTGTTGTGCTTATTCTGAAGACAGCTCTGACTTCCCTTTAGCACTGTTCTGCTGCCTGGAGATTGCCAGTACCCACCGTAGTCACACTGTGACCTGTGGTGCATTCCTGTAGCAGGAGATGGCAGATGTGCCATGCTGGTGCTCCCGGAGAGTCCCAGCTTCCCACAGAGGTAGATCCAGATCTGTGTGGCAGATGTGGAGCCACGTGGCATAGCAATGGGTCTTTGTGCTCAGCATCCCCTGCACAGTGCCACAAAAGAGAACATCCCTCAGCCCTGGGGAGAGGGCTCAAGTGGAGCACAGCAGGATTAGCTCATCCAAGATGTGTCCTCTGTGACACAGCCCAGGTTTGTGAGGGGTGTCTGGGGTTCCAGCTCTGGCACCTGAATGCTGTGGAACCTCCAAATCCCAAGAGATTGGAGGTTTCCCAGCCCAGGCTTAGTCCAGAGAATGGGAATGAGCTGTCAGTGGCCTTGGGGTGATTGCAGCTGGCAACCCCTTGCAAGATTTGATCTCATTTACCCCACCATGCTGGAAATGCTCCTGTCCCTGTGTCCCAGCCCAGCACCAGCGTGCTGCTGCCCCGGCCTCACAGCCCCCAGCACCAGGGAATCCTGATCTCAGCTTTGTTTCTTTGTCTCTTTCTTCCTCCCTCCCACTCTTTCCCCCACATTCTCTCTTTCCAGGAAGTCTGCAGTGAGTTATGGTGTCTGAGCAAAAGCAACCGCTGCATAACCAACAGCATCCCTGCTGCTGAGGGGACCATATGCCAAACCAACACCATTGAAAAGGGGGTAAGGAAGCCCGGGGCACTGTAGCGAGTTGACAGTGAGTGGCTGAATCGCTCTTCCCGTGATAACTGGGATTATTGTTTGCATTGGTGAGCACAGAGTTGATATAAGAGCCCCAACCAGCCTGTCCCCTGCATCGCAGAGCCTGGAGCCACCCCACCATCCCCACTGGCACAGAGAGATGTGCCAAGGAGCCAGGGATCCATAGTCACACTGATGTATGGATCATCCAGCACGGTGCTGGAAATGCAGAATATGAAATTCCTGCTCCAGCGAGCTCCTGAAGGCACAACAGAGTGACCCCAAGCAATGCTCTGTGCTTTAGATGAACATCTTGTTCATCGACTCACAGAACCATCCGGGTTGGAAGGGACCTCTGGAGGTCACCCAAGGCAGTGCCACCAACTTCTGTTGGGTGGTGGCTGTACCCTCATCCCAGACTCCTGGTTGTTTCCTCTTCCCAAATCCCCTGTGGTTGTTATGGCTTCACCTCTCCTAGCCCAAGAACTCCCAGTGGGTGACTTCAGGCCTGGATCTGGTGGTGGTTCCTCAGACAGTGTCATGCTGCCTCCTTCCCTGCCTGTTTTGGTTTTCTTTTCTCTCTTTTAATTTCCATTAGTCAAGCACTTGTCACCCAGGTTATGGGCAGTGCATCCCATGAGGACGCCTTTCATTGCACATCCTCCCTCCCTACCCCAGCTCCTATTTGGTCTCATAGCTATGTCCATGCTTGCAGCAGGACAGTGAGCCAGGGTTTGCTCCCAGCAGGCAGGGTGCAAAGGCAGAGCCCATCACTGATGCTCTCAAGAGCCCCGAGTGCAGAAGCCCGAGTTGCCTCCAGTCTGGAGCACCAGCAGGGACAGCAGGATGTGCCTGCAGAGCATGGGATCACGCCTTTGGAACGTCACTGGTGTGCAAGGAGGTGGCTCTTTGAGTGTCCGGGGAGGCCACGGATCATTTTCCTTGCTGGTTGTGCTCAGAAGGAGGCGGGAGAGGCCATGCCAGCAGCTCCAGGCTGGGTTATCAGCCCCTGGAAGGAGCACACAGCGGTTCCTTCCTTCCTGGGATTATCTCAGTCCCCGAGGCGTGGTGTCCGGCACAGTGCCCGGAGAACAGCAGCAGGGCTGGCACTGTCCTGCTCCTTGCATCACTGGTGACTCCAGGGGGTGCAGGATGCTTTCCAGCTCCAAGAAAAATAGTTCATAGGCAAGTTTCTCTGAGCATCCATCACCCGATAGGATGGGGACAGGCGGATTCTTTAAGGCAGAGCAGTGACAAAACCAGGCGTTTATTACAATCAAACCTTGATGTTAACCTGGACCCTTTGCAGATCAGGATGTTGTAATTCACTAACCACAGCTGCAGCTCCCAGCACACATACAAAACTCACTCCATCCTGGGAGGGAGCAGCTGGTGGAGAGGTCCATGCTCCCCAGAGGTCCTGGCCCCACTGCCCATGTCCCATGGTACTTACTGCCATGTCCTATTGCAGGCAGTGAATTGTGTGCTCTTACTTGTCTCTGTTAACAACCTGTGTCACCCTGGTGCCTGGGACCCCTTTGTCATGGCTGCCTGCCCCACAGGATGGTGCACAGGAGGTTTGGAGTGGGGGCAGTGGTCCCAGCATCCCTGTGAGCCCCAAGTATGCGGCATGTGCAAATGGTGACAGTGTGACTTGGAGGAGAGGGTGCCCACGGAGAGACAAATGTGCTCTGCAATGGAGCACTTGGCTCCGAGACCAGCACAGCTCTGAGTTCAGATTTCAGAGGTTCACCCCAGCTCCCAGCCTTGAGCTGGCTGCTGTGTCTGATGGAGGCTATGGGAGGAGGTGACTGTGCTCAGGGGGGTTAAAGCTCTGTCTTCCTACAGTGGTGCTACAAGAGGGAGTGTGTGCCCTTTGGTACCCGGCCGGAGGGTGTGGATGGTGCCTGGGGAGCCTGGTCATCCTGGGGAGAGTGCAGCAGGACATGCGGTGGAGGTGTATCATCGTCCGTTCGCCACTGTGACAGCCCACGGTAGGTGTGCATGTGTGCGGTCAGTGGGAAGGCAGCAGCCGGGTTCCTGCTTTCCCAGCAGCTCATTGCTCCTGCTTTGGTGTTGGGTCTGCAGCCATAGGGTTGTGCAGCTCCACTGTGCACTTGCAGCTGAGGTCTGCTCAGGACCTGCACTTTGGCAATAACCCCTCCATGCAGGATCCGTCCTTGCAGAGGGGCAGGGTTGGGAAAAGCCGGGGTGCTCCTTCAAACTCAGGCAGCTGCCTGCCATGAAACCAACTCCATTCCCTGAGCTTCCATCTCATTCCTGGTTTGCCAGGCCCACGATCGGAGGAAAGTACTGCCTGGGAGAGCGGAAGCGGTACCGATCTTGCAACACTGATGTGAGTACTGCCAGGCTCGGGGTAAGGAGGAGCGGGGCTTTGCTGGTGGGGCAGGGATGAGCCCTCTCCACATGGATACAGGGCATTATGGAACCCATGGGAGGAGGCAGCTGATGGAGTGAGCTGCGTGGTGCTGGCAGCAATCCCACAGTGGGGAAATCCAAGCAGGACCATGCACGCCTTCGGCAGGCTCCGAGGGAGCTGGGCAGGATGTACCTACAGGGCTCCGGCATCAAGAAAGGGCCCAAAAAGATAACAAGGCAAAGGAGGAGAGATCAGAGGCTTCCAGCACTGACGTGACAGTGATTGCCTCTCGCAGTGCAGGCCTGGTCAGGTGAGAGCAGCTCACAAAATGCAGTGCAGCATCCTGCTCCCAGGGCTGAGGGTTAAACCGTAAGGGGAGCAAGGAAATAACTGCTGCAGGGAAGCTCAGTGAAGCTCTGAACCTGGGAAACAGTAGCTTTAACATCAACAGGCTGTTGGTGAAGAACATAGAAGGTTCCCCGCTGCTTATCCTGGGTTTGAACCTAGTTTTTAAAGGAGCCTAGGGCAGCATGGTCTAATGTGAGCTGTCCCTGCCCATGGCAAGGGGGTTGGAACTAAATGATCTTAATGTCCTTTCCAACCCTAACTATTCTGATTCTGTGACTGCTCACAAGGGCAAGTGTTGCCTCAGCAGACTGGCCGGCTGCAGAAAGGGCTCATGCCATTGGTCTTTATACAGTGTCTAGCTTTGCAGGAGGGATGCTCCTGCCGTATTGGAGCAGTGTGCAGCTGTCAGGGTTGGTGTCCATCTCCTCGAAGGGCTGGTGTTAGCCACAGCCCCTGCCCTCCCAGCAGCCGAGGCAGGCTGCTCACGCAGGGCACTGATGGCTGGTTGTGTGGCTGCAGGACTGTCCACCGGGCTCCCAGGACTTCCGAGAGCTCCAGTGTGCTGAGTTCGACAACGTCCCCTTCCGAGGGAAGTACTACACCTGGAAGACGTACCGTGGAGGTGAGCGCCTCTGCAGGGATGGGTCTGGTGAGCGGTCACCGTCTCTGCCGCCCAGGATGTCCGCTCTGTGATCCTGGGCATGCTGCCTCCCCTTCACACAACTATGGATCAATGAGCATCCCTCCACGTGGTTGGCCCTGGGGCTTGCCCATGACTGTCCTGCTGTGCACCATGTCCTGGGTCACTTACCTCTTGTACAGTTCCTTGCCAGAAACAATTCCTGCAGCACCAGAGCTGTTCAGCTACTTTTATAGAATCATAGAATCAACCCCGTTGTAAAAGACCTTCAAGAGCATCCGGTCCAACCATTCCTCAGCACTGCCAAGGCCACCGCTAACCCATGGCACTGAGGCCTCATTTCCATGGTATGTGAACACTTGCAGGGACAGTGACTCCAGCACTGCCCTGGGCAGCAGTTCCCATGCCTGAGCACTCTCTAGGGAAGGAATTGTTCCTACTATCCTCAATTCTGTTTCCTTAAGAGCTGAGGGAGCAGAGGAAGACAGACAAGAGAAGGAAGTTGTTAGTGTCTGGTACCTGATTGATGGGGAGAAGACAGGGCATCACAGGCAGGTAAAGCTTCCAGCTCCTGCACAGGCAAAAGGGATGGGAACTGATGGATTCTCCAAAGAGCAGCACTCCCCTCTTCCCAAGGTCAGCCCTCCTGTGTCCTGCAGAAGTGTCTAGTGAGGAGAGGGGGCAGGAGGAGGCCTCTGTGACAGAAATCTCTTCCTAATGAGAAAGAACAGTGCGTCTCCTTCATGTAGTTAATGAACTTGACTGGGGAAATCCTTCCCAGCTGTGTAAATAAGCACAGCTCCCAGCGGGGCTCCTGCAGCTGGAGCAGATGTGCTGAGGCTGCAGGGAATGGATCAATAGAAACGTAATGAACCTGCAAAGCTGTAAGTCACACAAAGAGCCCAATGGATGCCAAGGTGGAAGGCAGCCCCCAGGCTGGAGCTGCCCTTGCTCAGACCTCTCTCTTCCCCAAGCATGGCCCAGTGCTTAGAGACCAGGGAACAGTTGCCCTGTTGAGCATTGGGCCTTGAATTGTAACCTGGTTCTGACATGGATTTTGGGTTGGCTTTCATAAAAGAACCTTCCTCCCTCTCTGCTTCAGCTTTCTCTTCCATGAAATAAGACAATGAAACCTGTCCCCTTCCCGGGAGGCTGTGAGCATTGACATCATTGTGTCTCAAAGGGATTTGGGAGCTCTGTCTCAGCTTTCCAGGTTGGTGATGGGTATTGGCCACGAGGAGCTGAGTTGCTTAGCAGTTCTGGTTTGGTTATGAGGTGTCAAAGGGTATCACTGTCCTCTTGTGCAGTGGTCCAGGTAGGGAAACTGAGGCACATTCAAACAAGTAGAGAGGTGCTGGAGGCTGTAGCTCCTCGGCCTGACCAGGAGAATGCTCTGGAGAAACCCGAGCACCCACCAGCCAGGGTTAGTGGGTACTCAGTCAGGGTTGGGGACACCCGGTTGCAGCCGTTCAATACATAAAGGGGGCTTATGAGAAAGATGGAGAGACTTTTTACCAAGGTCTATAGCAACAGGGCAAGGGGTGACAGTGCTGAGAGCAAAGAAGGCATGTTTAGAGTGGACATAAGGAAGAAACAGTGCACAATGTGGGTCCTTGAGGCCCTGGCACAGGGTGCCCAGAGAAGCTGTGGCTGCTCCATCCCACCCCACTGGCACAAGCAGCTCCCTGGAATCCATCCCTGTTGTATCCTGCCCTCCAGCTGGTGGTATGTGCTCTTCAAGTTGCTTTTGGGCACAAGTCTGTGCTTTGGGAGCCATTCACCATCCTGACTCTCTGCTGAGCTCAGCGCAGCCACTGCCTTCAGCACAGCACCTTTGAGCCCCCCTTGCAGAAAGGTGCAAGGTATTTGTGTCATTTGCCCATCAGATGCTGGCCCCACATCAGTGCAGGGAACTGTCCTGGGCATGGAGCACTCCCAGCCTGAAGACAAGGAAAACATCACTAGCTCGGATGGGGAAGGACACTAATCCTGCAAGGAATTTGGGAAGGGAAGGAGCCACCCACTGGGAGTCTGTCACTGGCAAGTCTACAACTGCCTGAAAGGAGGTTGTAGTGAGGTGGGGTTGCTCTGTGCTCCCAAGGAACAAGGGATGGGACAAGAGGAAACAGCCTCAAGCAGCACCAGGGCAGGTTCAGATGGAGCTGAGGAACAATTCCTTCCCAAAGGGTGCTCAGCATTGGAACTGCCCAGGGCAGGGCTGGAGGCACTGTTCCTTCATGGTGCCATGCTCAGTGGTGGCCCTGGGGGCAGTTGGACCTGATGAGCTTAAAGGGCTTTTCCAACCCGGTCGATTCGGTGCTTCTGAGCAGAGTGGGTTTTGCACGGGACCAGTAGGTCATGTTTCCCTGGTGGTGATTTATAATGGACACAGCCCCAGCAAGAGGCGCTGAGCTCAGCCTTGTCGGGGCTCACGAGGCAGCAGATACCTCGTGGAATGCAGCTTGAATCGGTTGTTTGGTTTGCTCTGTTCAATTAGTTATTCATTTTGCTCTTGGCGGGTGCAAGAGCCAAGGGAGAGTGAAGCTGCTCACAGGGCTGGGAGAGGGCTGGAAAGGAGCAGGGGCTTGCAGCAAACAGGAGATTGCTCATCATAAATCATTATGAGCTTTAATTCCTCTATGGGACGGGGCAGGCAGGAGAAACAAACTGCCCTCTGGGGCACTGTGTGGCCAACTGAAAATCAGGCCGCACTACTCGCTGTCCATTTCTCTTTCCCTCTTTCCCCTTCCCTTTTCTAATGGAGCTGGGGCTGGGAGAGAGCGGAAGCAGGCTGTGGCCAGGGTTAGCTGCCCACCAGGGAACTGCAGCAAGGCATTTGAGGTGCGCCTTGCTTTTCCTTGTAACTGGAGACAAACGAGAATAGGGAGTGCACTTTGCTCAGCAAACCCATGTGGGAGCCCTGGAATGAAAGCACACAACGTGGCTGGATGGAGGTCAGGCTGTTCTCAGGGTCATGCTTGCACTGTCCCCTTCGGTGGCCCTGGAGAGCCCAGGGTGCTGCAGAAGAGGGTGGCTCTCCAGGAGGGTTGATTTCAAGCACCTTCTTTAGGGGCTTGCCCAGGCATCCAGCTCCAGAGCATGCCTCCAGGCTGCGGAATTCCCCTCTCCTGGCTCATCCTGTTCTTCCCTCTGCCTGCTCTGCTTTCTTCTTTTGGTGCTCCCAGGCACATCGGGGCCGCCCCTCCCATTCCATTCTGCCCATTCCAGGAGCTCTGTCGAGTTGTTCCCAATGTAGGTGCTGCTGGTGCCACAGCTCAGGCATGAGGCTCTCTGCTGGGGTCATGCAGACCCTTAGGTCTCCTTGGGATGCTCAGGAAAGGCAGCAAATGCCATGATCTGCACCAGCATTCGATGAGATCCAGTGGCAGGATCCAACCGCTCTGCTCAAGTGTCTCCTTCCATAACCAGTCCCACATCCCAAGCACCGTAAGCCAATATCCAGATAAACCACCTCTGTTCCTTGCATGGTACTTTGGCAAGGGCTGTTGGGAAGCAGGTATTTTAGCTACAACTTGAGCATCCTTCTTTGCCCTCATGCTGCTGTCATCACCTTTGCTGTAAGCGACTCAGTGAAGCCCCAGCCTTGAGCAGAAGGAAGTGGTTGTTCTGGTCTAGTAGCTGAAAAACCTTGAAGAAGTTGCTTAAGAGCTGCTGCCTCCATTTCCCTGTCTGTAAGATGGGCACAAGGGTGTCAACCGCCCTTGTAAAGTGCCAGGAGACTCCGGAGTGCCCAACACCAGATAAAACCAAGTCAGTTTCCTTCCCTGTCTCATACAGCCCGTGTTTCCCAGGCTGTGCAGAAGGATCAGTGTTCCCCATGTGTCGGTGTCCGGTTCAAGGGTCTTGGTGCTGAGCAATAAGGAGGATTCCTGCATCCTTCTGTGGGTCCCTCCACTCAGCAGGGCCACCCTTGTGGGCATCTGGAGCTGTGCAGTGCACCAGGGGCAGGATGGAGGCCTGGGGACACCAAGGATAAGGCAGCCCTTATCCAGGTCTGGCTCCCCACATCTTTCCTCTCTGTCCTTGGGGGCACCATTTGAACCTCTGCTTCTCTCCCAGGGGGTGTTAAAGCCTGTTCCCTCAACTGCCTGGCCGAGGGGTTCAACTTCTACACAGAGCGAGCAGCAGCCGTGGTGGACGGGACACCATGCCGGCAGGACTCCAATGACATCTGCGTCAATGGGGAGTGCAAGGTGCTGGGACACACTCGGGATGGGGATGCAAAGGCAGACCCTCAGGCAGGAGAGTGCTGCCCTCCCCCTGCCCGCACAGCCATGGGCATCCCTCTGCCCAAGTGCCCAGTTCACCCATGGGAGCAGGAGCACTTCCACCACTGTGCTTGTGCCCATCCCCTCTCCATGCAGTGTGTCACACTGGGATGTATTAATGCTGGGTCCCTGCATTTACAGCCCATATAGACCCAGGCACTTGGTGTTTCCCTTGAAACGGGATCTGGAAGGCTATAAAAGTTAATTATAAGGAAGCGCTGTGGGAGTGGCGAATGTTGCCCAGCAGGCAAGCAGACAGGCTCCCTCCCTGGCTCTGTCTGTCTCCCTTCCTGTGTCTCTGGGATCTTTCTGCCTCTACAGAGCTGTGGAATTAAAGGGAGATTGCGCCAGAGGTAGCCACAGCCATGCTGGTGACACACATCCTGACCCACGCGCTGTGGCGGTGGGGCAGAGCTGGAGGCTTCACATGGGCTCACTACCCCAATGCTGGTGCTGCCCAGACATGGCTCTCCTTGGGCAGCTCCACCAGCTCAATGCAGGCATCCTCACACAGCCATGGGTTTCCTGCTTGTCCCCCCACCCCAGCATTGGAGAGAGACCCCCCTGGGCTGTCCCTGGAGAGTGGGGACGGAAAGATGGGCTTGAGCAGAGGGGATGCTGCTGAGCACTGCCTGGTGTACGGAGCAGTGGAGGGGATTGAGGTGGAGCCCAGGGATGGGCTCCCTGGGATGCTACAGGCTCTGGGGAGGACAAGCACCCCCCCACCACCATAATGGCTAACTCGCTGCTCCTCCTTCCTCCAGCATGTGGGCTGCGACCGTGTCCTGGGCTCTGACTCAAAGGAGGACAAGTGTCGTGTGTGTGGTGGAGACGGCAGCTCCTGTGAGACCATTGAGGGTGTCTTCAACCAGTCGCTGCCGGAGGGAGGTAGGGAGCAAGCAGTCGGTGTTAGAGTCCCTCCTCAGCTTCACCTGCTGCCGGGGACAGACAGGGGCATATCCCAAAGAAACAGCCCAAAGGATAGGACCAGGCTGCAAGCAGGGAGCAAACCACCAACCGAGCCATGCCCCAGACACTGCTGGCACCCCAGTTCCTAACACAGAGCACCAAGCTCCTTCCCTCATCCCCAGCTCACCCTGCCCTCGAGCCAGGCTGTGGAGATGCCCATGGAGATCCCAGCTCCACAGCACCTCCCCAGCAAGGCTGGTCCTACCACAAGAGCTTGCACTGCAAAGCAAGAAAGCCACTGTCCTCGTGCTGTGGTGCTTTTTCTTTTCAGCTGCAGTAGGTGGCTGAACAAACCCCTTTGCATTGCCAGCACCTCAGTGTTTAACCCATGGATCACAGGGGGGCTTCATACTCCCCTCCAGGGCAGGGTTGGCTCTGGGCTTGGAGGCTGAGCATCACTGCTCATTGGGTTGTCTCACAGGTTACGAGGAGGTGGTCCAGATTCCCAAAGGCTCTGTCCACATCGACATCCGGGAGCTGAACCTCTCCATCAACTACCTAGGTGAGCTGGAGCTGGGGGATGCTGAAATCCCAGCCAGACACCCCTGGAACCTGCCATTTCCCTGTGCTTAATAGGGGGTGGGAAAGGCTTAGCAAGGGAAAACTCCCATTGCAGCAGAGGATGGGGCTGGGGGTCCCAGCTTGGGGTTTGGGACAGAGGAAGGCAGCAGGACCTGCTGGCAGGGCACCATGTCCCTGCGTGTCCCAGGCCCTCGCAGTCTTGCTGTGGCCGTGCCTCCATCCTGCACTCAGTGTCCAGCAGCATAACCCTGAGCAAACCCCGTGTTCCTGGCGCTCTGTGGCTCCCTGGCATCCCCCCTCCATCAGTATGTTGGGCTGGGGATTAAAAATAGACCTGCTCACATTTTCCTTGGGCTCAGTTTTCCAGCCAGACTGGCTCTGGTTTACAACGGGCTCTTTTCTTTCCCCGTGTCTTCTCTTTGTGTCCTCCGGGTGATGGGCAGTGCTCGCAGAGGGGTGGGCAGGGTGCTCACTGCTGGCTTGATGCTGGCTGCCTCCGCAGCATCTCTTCAGGAGCAGGAGCCTGCCTGGATGTGGGAGCTCTCCTGGCAGCATCCCTCCAGGCCAGCTCCCTTTGCTGTTTGGAGGTGCCCACATCCCTCCCTGCCCGCTCCATGCATACTGGGGACTCCTTGTTTGCATCTGCATTGGATTTGGGTGCCCTGGAGGCACAGCCCAAGCTCCTATCACTGCCACCAGTCCCTCCCACTCTGGGATCCGTCCCTGAGCACCAGTGGGAGCAGAGGGAGCATCCTTCATCCTCATCACTGCGAAGCATCCTCCCCGCCCCGCAGCATCATGGCAATGAGGTCGTTACCAGCAGGCAGGGCAGGAGTGACACAGAGCTGGGGTGGACAGCAGCGGGTGTTGGTGGCAGGGAGCAAACCGGAGAGCTTGGGAATGAGAGCGGGAAGCAGGCACGAGCCGATCCCCCTCTAGCGACTCGCTTGAGCAAGCACAGCCAGGCTGCGCGAGGGGATTGGGTCCTGATGGTGGCCGTGCGTCCCCATCACTGGCTTCATGATGGGTGGCCGTGTGTCCCCATCACCACCCCGGGCAGCTGGTTGAGCTCCTCACCCTTCCACAATGGTGGAAAGGCTGAGCCAAGGTGATGGGTGCATGAGTCCCACTTCTGCAAATGACCTTCTGGGAGTCTCTGACCCAGGCACATCCTTTATTTGCCCCACCTATTCCCTCTGTGTAAAATGGGGCTGATGATACTCACTGCAGCAGTGCTCTGGGCAGGAGCTGAAGCTGGGTGGGTTCAGTCCTTCTGCCAACCCTTGCTCCCCTTGGCCTTGCAGCACTGAGAGGGGAGAGCGGTGACTATTACATCAATGGGAAGCTCTCCATCGACCCACCACGGCGCTTTGACATCGCAGGCACAACATTCCACTACAGGAGATCCCCAGATGAGCCTGAGTCCCTGGAGGCCTTGGGACCCACCAATGTCACCCTCTTTGTCATGGTTGGTAACGTGGTTCCCTCTTACCTTCACCTGCTATGGACCTTGCTATGACTGCATGGGATTGGAGCTAATCAACCCATGTCCTTGGTATTTGGGGTAAAGGGACACAGAAATCAGAGGTAATTTGGGTTAAATTCTCAGGTCTCCCTGAGAAAGCCAGGCTTTGGAATGACTCAGTCTTTAAGTGCAGGGGAAATTGTTCTCTGATCAGGTCACCATCACTGGTGACTGCTGTGTCAATGCAGGACTGGTACGGGAAGGAGGGGCAATTTCAGCTGCACTAGATTTCAGAGGGGGTGCTGAGGCTGTGGGGCACTATCAGCATGGTCACAATCATGCTGGATTTGGTGGTACTAATGCCTTGGTGGTGACTTTCTCTACAGGTCCTCGTACGAACAGAGCTGCAGGGGATCCGGTACAAGTTCAACGCACCCATCGGCAGGGATACCTCCAATCAGTATTCCTGGCACTACACCCCATGGACTAAATGCCCAGTGCTGTGTGCTGGGGGTGAGGTTTGACCCCCTGTCATCTTGGGGGGGCCTGGGTGCAGTGACCGGTGGCTGCTCTATGACATTGCCCATATGGGAGCAGAGCGCTGCAGCCTGGCTCAGCTCTGGTCTCAGGACCCTCCTCTCTTTCCCCCTTACCTCTCTGTCTTGACAGGCAGCCAGATCCAATCCGTGGTGTGCAGGAAACTTTCCGATGGCTCAACTGTCTCCAACCACTTCTGTAGCCCTGAAGCCAAAATGCCCGAGCGGCAGCGGCCGTGCAATGTGGAACCATGCCCTCCGGCGTGAGTACCATGGCTTGGAGGGATGCTGGGTGGAAAAGCCAGTGTGGAGGAGGGTGAAATCCCCCCCTTGCTGCTATCCTCAAGTCAGAGTCCCCTGCACAGTAGCACAGTTCCCAGTGACACCATCTGCCTGGAGCAGCTCTGTTGGGAAGGGGGTGGGCAGTTTTCTCCTCTGTGCCCCATCATGGGCACAATAACTGCACAGTCCAATGCATCACTGCAGGGCCCAATGTGCCCCTCACAAGGTTCTCTGTTGTGCCTGTCCCCAGCTGGGTGATTGGGAACTGGTCTGAATGCAGCCGAAGTTGCAACGAAGGTGTTCGCACACGCAGCGTCTTCTGCAAGCGTAAGATCTCTGCCACTGAGGAGAAGACCTTGGATGATGCTTCTTGCACCCAACCACGGCCAAAGATGCTTGAGCCTTGCAATAACCAGACATGCCCTCCAGAGTGGGTTGCCCTGGACTGGTCTGAGGTGAGTGCAGTGTCAGCCCTCACCTCTCTGATGCCACTGGTCCTTTGGAAGGCAGTGTCTACCCTAGGTCAGAGCATTGGTGACACTGCTGGCCATGGAGAGTGTAATGTGGGAAACTGTCTTGTAGGTGGGGAGGGAGGCAAGGTGGGAGCACTGGGAGCGAAGGCCATTGCAGTGCTGCCTCACTTTGCTGTTTGCTGCATGCCCTGTTGAAGCAAAGCCAGAGGAGAACATAGAGATGCTGAGAGGGATGGAGCAGCTCTGCACTGGAGCCAGGCTGAGAGAGCTGGGCTGGGGCAGCATGGAGAAGAGAAGGGTACTGAAGGGGAGACCTTAGAGCAGCTCCAGTGCCTGAAGGGGCTGCAGGAAACCTGGAGAGGGGCTTTGGACAAGGGATGTAGGGACAGGCCAAGGGAATGCCTTTAACTGCCAGAGAGGAGATTGAGATGAGCTCTTAGACAGAAGCTCTTCCCTGTGAGGGTGCTGAGGCGCTGGTACAGGGTGCCCAGAGAAGCTGTGGCTGCCCCATCCCTGCAGTGTCCAAGGCCAGGTTGGACACAGGGGCTTGGAGCACCCTGCTCCAGTGGAAGGTGTCCCTGCCCATGGCAGTGATTGGAGCTGGAGGAGCTTTAAGGTCCCTTCCAACCCAACCCCGTCTGGGATCCTATGGCTCTGCGATGCTGACCCTGTGTGTCCTCCCTTTGCAGTGCACCCCAAGCTGTGGGCCCGGTTTCCGCCACCGCATCGTCCTCTGCAAGAGCGGTGACCACAGCACAACTCTGCCCCCCTCCCAGTGCCACGAAGGCTCCAAGCCCCCGAGCAGCATGAGGTGCAACCTGCGGCGCTGCCCACCTCCGCGCTGGGTCACTGGCGAGTGGGGAGAGGTAGGGACAATCCTTCCATGGGGTTATTGGAGGAGAAGGCTCTTCCTCCCCAACCATTCACATCCTAGTGCTCAGGAGGCTTTTACCTGCCAGCAGAACCCAATGTGGCCACCACCACTGCCTGGGGGCCAGCAGGACTCCATGGTGGTGTTCTTTGCCCCTCCTTAGCTCAGGAAGGCCACTGTGATGGTGGCCCAAGTGCCACCCATCAGGAGTCTCTGTGGGAGACTCCCAGGCCTGGTAGGGGACCCACAGAAATCATTGGAGGGGCCCCACAGGCATCTGGGGATGGCAAAGCAATGAGGATGGGAGTGATGGGCTGCAGAGGTGGGGCTGCTGCTACAGCCCAGCCCGGTGACACTGACAGTCCCCCCTTCCCCTAACACCTCCAACCTCAGGGTGGCATCAGGGTGCAGATGGTTTAGGGTTGGATGGATTCATCCTTGCTGAGCCCTGGAGGTTTGAACCAAGCTTTTCGGGACGCGGGGCCACTGCTCTGCTGTGCTGGTGTGGGAAGGGATGGCTGCATCCAGCACCCTTTGCACCTCTAAGACGTGGCAGTGCTCTCTCCCCATGGGTTAGCAGAGCTGTGGTGGCTGCTGCAGTTCCATGCTGTGCTATTTCCCGGCAGTGCTCTGCACAGTGTGGCCTTGGCCAGCAACGAAGATCCGTCCAATGCCTGGCTCATACTGGGCAGCCGTCCAGCGACTGCGTGGAGACCCTGCAGCCTCCTGCCATGCAGCAGTGTGAGACCAAGTGTGAATCAGGACCTACAGACAACCCTGAAGGTGAGGGAGATGGGAGATGGGGCTGGCCCCAGGGGCTACGTGGTGCAAGGACATCAGAGTCAACACAGCCCATGTTGGGCTCTAGGTGCTGTGCTGTGGGGTAAGGCTCTCCATGGAGAGACCTGATGCTGTCCCTTCTGGTCCCAGGCCAAAGTGGCATGCTTATGACCCTGCTAAATGGAGTAACTACACCTTGGCGAGGAGGGGCTTTCAGTAGTGGAGTTCTTTAGCTTGTGCCTTCCTGGCCAGGAACTGGGCTTCGGGGTGCATAATCTTGCTTAGCACTGGGTATGTCTCCCCTGGGGGCTCCTCACTGTCATTAGTTGTAACCCTTCTTCCCTCTGTCACCCATCCAGAGTGCAAGGATGTGAACAAGGTGGCCTACTGCCCACTCGTCCTGAAGTTTAAGTTCTGCAGCCGGACCTACTTCCGACAGATGTGCTGTAAAACATGCCAGGGGCACTAGGGACACAGCGTGACCCCCGTGGGATAACTGGAAGGCAAAAGCTCTGCCGGAGGGCCACCAAGCCGTGCCCTTCCTCTCCGTCCCGGGAACCTCCGCTGGGTCCAACACAGACACTGGTCGTGCTTCCAATGGGAGCCGGCATCACCCAAACCCATCCCCTAAATACACGCACCCTTCGCCCCTGAGCTTCCCAACGGCAGGTTCCCAGTTAAATCACTGCCAGCCACAAGCGCAACAGGAGCCGGCTGATGGGCGGTGGGAGAAGCTGGGCCCAGCGCAGCAGTGAGGACGTTACTTGAAACTCTGACTTGTTATTTATTGGTAGCAGACCCAGGGCCTGCAGCCACCCAAGAGGCACCGCTCACCCCGCTCCTGCCTCGTCCTGCTCCGTGCCCGTGTCCCAAGGGCATCTGGTCTGCAGTGGAGCATCCCCGGGGAGGTTGGGTTGCTGCCTGTCCCTTGGAAATCCCAGGGGAGACGAGGAGGAGGTTTGAGGTGCCGCAGGTGGCAAGCGTGGCTTGTGGCTTCTGGGTGATGGATGAAGATGAGTTGAGGTGGGGAATGGGGTTGGAGCACTTTGGTTCCTTCGGTTTGCATCCCTCACCTTGGGACGTGCAGGAGGGGACAAAGAGCAGGTCACTCAGTGAGTAGAGTGGTGACACCCGTTTAACTGGGAGAGGGGGTTATTCAAATCCCATAGCAACCTACTTGGATTGGGGTGTCTTCTTAGTTTTCCTTAAAGCCCTTGTCCCCATTATGCCATTTTTTATTGCAGCAACACCTCAAAGCACGAGCTGAGGTGAGGGCCAAGGCGTGCTTGGGGTTGCAGTCACTTAATGGCATCAGGGACACTCTGGGCTGCAGGAAGCAAAGCAAAGGAGGATGCAGGACAAGAACTGTCTTGGTCGCAGTGTCCCCATTGCTGAGCCGTGACTTAGGACCACTCTGCCTGGTCCTGGCAGGTCCCTCCCCAGCAAACACCACAGCCTCCATGGCTGCTTTGCCTCCAGAGGTGCTTTACTTCCAAAGGTGCTTTGCCTCCAAAAGGTGCTTTGCCTTCAAAGGCAGCCTCGCCACACGCTGCTGTGGCCTTGGGATGCTGGTCTCAGTGCCACCAGCTCCTCTGCCCTCAGGAGACCTCCAGTGGTGGGAAAAGAGGAGGCTTGGAATTCCTCCAGGTCATCTCCTGGCCGAATCTGGGCCAACACGTCTTCTCCATGGGCCACCATAGCCTGTGGAGGACACTTGAGTTTCAAATTGACAAAACCTATGCTTTTTTGTTATGATTACTGCTATTATTTTCAGGCCTTTCTGCTTCACAAAGAGGGGGAAGTCTTGTCCAAAGCCATGTTCTGTTCCCCTGGGCGGTCATCCATACAGTGTGGGGAGGTGGAGAACCCTTTTGTCCCAGGACAAACCTCTCCACCCATCCAGTCTCCATGTGCTATCTACCATCTGTATCTTCACCTGCTTGTCAGCCTCTCTGGTGCTCAGCAAAACCCTGTTTGGCTGCCGAGTGGGCCTTCCTTTGTCTTCCTTCCTGGTGCCATGCTCCGTTCTGACATGTTGGGGAGTGGAGGGGGTGTTTTCACCTTTTTATATAGATATATATAATGAAAAATGTTTAACATACTAACTCTGAGGAGGAAAGACGTAACGGCATGATTTATAATAAAGGAGTAGCTACGATCCTGGGCACAGCTCTTGGTCCCACTCTTACTTCTCAAGTGCTGTGCATGGGCTATGGGCAGCCCCACACCACGATGCTCCTTATGCTGATGGATGGGGTTGGGCATCGGGAGGGTTTTCCCTGCAATCCAAGTGACCGGAGCAGGTAGGAGAGGTGGAAATTGGCCCAGAGCTGCTGCGTGGCACATAGGCTTCTACTTGGCAGAGCTCTCACAGGTTGGCTGTGTGCTCCTGGGGTGCACAATACCCATATTGGTAATGGGGGTTTGGGATTTTGGGGGAGGGTTGTTTGAAGAGCTACATGTCTGTAACACCACTGCTGCTTCCCTGGATGCCGTGGTTTGTGCCATGTCTCGTGGCTCTGAAGAGCCAGAGAACAGAATTTAACAGGGTCTGTAACAACAGGCCAAGGGGAATGGCTTTAACTGCCAGAGAAGAGACTGAGATGAGCTCTGAGACAGAAGCTGTTCCCTGTGAGGGTGCTGAGCGCTGGCACAGGGTGCCCAGAGGAGCTGT